>VYZP01026445.1:42783-120039 GCA_013400635.1 Hypocryptadius cinnamomeus
TCAGCGCCAGGTGCCTGCCACGGCCCACCTTTAAGGGCAAGGAAGCAGCCGGGATTCATCAATGCTCGCGGTGGAAAACAGCGACCAAAGTCTGGGGGCCCGCAAACGATCAGAAAGTTTTACTAGCAAATTACGTACTTGGCGTGGTAATTGGTGTGTTAGTCCCTGACCTGCTGTATAAGCACACGGCAATGGGTTTTGGAAAAAGGGGTCAGATGGGAAGGAAGAGAGAAAAGATGTATTAGGGGCATGGGGGGTATGCGGGGCAGAGGAGAAAGAAAGAGAGAAATCTAAAAACGAGAGAAAAGAGAGAAAAAGGGATCACCAGTCCTGGTTCCAGCGTCAATCCAGCTGATGGGATGTCAGTCCTGGTTTCAGCGTTGATCCAGTTGATAATCCTGGTTTCAGCGTCGATCCAGCTGCATCCACCCGGCCGATGAGATGTCCTGGGGGTGCCTCTGTGCCTCTACCAGCACAAAGGGGCTCTGTGAACATAGCACAAGTGCAGCTATCAGTCATCGTGCAGCAAGCAGGACCTCAGGCCACCTCTTCGAGGCAACTAAGGCTTTCTTGGGAGGGGCATGAGCAAACAGGGACATCATGAGAAGGCATTCAGGTATCCAGCCTCCCTCGCACACCAGTCTGCAGAAATGTGCTTTTGCTTCCCAACCACTGCTTCAAACAACAGACTGAGGGTTTTTTGCTTTGAAGTCTCCTAGGAAACTTTTTACATCAGAGCAGGGACTTATTTCTACATATGCAACTACCTACTCTCCCACAAGTGTGCTCAGTTGCTCCTCTGCTGTGACTGAATATCACTGGGTGCAGTTTGCACGCCAAGTCTGAGACAGGACAAACCTTACTGTAGAATCATTAGTCAGAACTAGCAGTTTATAACAGGGTTTTGGTATTTAGCAGCATAGCTGTTGCATACTCAAGACGTTTATACTATATTACAAAATAATGGTTAATAATAATAATAATAAAAGCTTTGATCTTTTTAATTCTTCCTTTCTCGTATTCTGTGTCTCTGTTTTAGACAGAATAGGGAAAATATTTAAGGTAAAATTTTCCTTGTTTCTCAAAATTAAGACCTTCAGAAAAAGTAGACACAAAAGAACAGAACATTTTTCTGAATTGCAAGGATCTACTTGTATTCCTTTCCCTCACATTGGAATCCACTTGCTGAGGTGTCAGACTGGAAAAGGGAAAAAGGAAGAAATTATGCTCCAATCATCACATTAGGATAAAAGAAAGAAAGAAAGAAACCCAACAAACTTTCAGTTATTATTATTATAATTATTGATAAACTTTTGTACTTCTTAGTCCAGGAAGTTTACAGCTCACTATTTAATGCATGTCTCCTTAAGGCCAATAATACATATAGATATATTAACTTTGCTAATGGATACCAAAGGGGTTCTCAAAAACAAATTGACCTGTGTTTTGACCACAAGCTCTAATACTCTTCTTATAAACAGAGACATATAGAAAGAACCCACGTGCTTGGTATTATCAGTGTAATTTCCTTGTGATTATTCTTTTCTTTCTTTCTGCTTTTCCCACACCAGCAACTGACCCAAGTGAAGTTTAAGCAATATTTGCACCAGTTATGTCACAGCTTTAAGAAAATCACTCCTTTGCCCGAAAGCACTTGCCACAAAATGCTAGAGTGCCTCACTGCAGTCTGCTCTGGGGTTTGCCCTTGCTTGGGGTTTATTTTGCAACATTTTGGACAAAACGTTACCTTTAAAAGCTGTTCCACCACAGTTACTTTACATTCTACCAATGGTTGTAATGCCATTTCAGTAGGGCTTTTTTTTTTCTTTGTGTTGGTAACCAAAACCCGAGCACCGAAGGCAAAAAGCAGGAATATTTCCCATCCTCCCACCCCATCCAAGTTCTGAATCACCGTTAAGTGAATTTTGCTAAGCCATT
Source organism: Hypocryptadius cinnamomeus (assembly GCA_013400635.1). NCBI lineage: Eukaryota > Metazoa > Chordata > Aves > Passeriformes > Zosteropidae > Hypocryptadius > Hypocryptadius cinnamomeus. The sequence continues at coordinate 44,722 of VYZP01026445.1, forward strand.
CGTTGGGGCTAGAAATAATTAAGACAAACAATTTAATCAATCAAGGTTTTCAGATCTTACAGCCTGTTTTAGCAGTACTTTAAAAGCCATTCTGTGATAAAAGACCTTTTCTGAAGTCTATCAAGAACTAGATTACAGAAATCTTTATTGGAGTTGTTCTTGTTACCACTAATTGTACAGTCGCGCTAATATATAGCAGTGAACTCCATGTGCAGAAAACCAAAGCAAATATTGAACCTTCCTTAGTACAAATTCAGAGACCCAGATCCAGGAGGCTTTAATCAAAATTCCAATTAACTTCAAAGAGTTTTACTTGAGTAAAAATTGCAAGCAGAATCTAGTACAGAAAAAAATTACCATTTTAATTGCTGCTAGCCTGATTAAGCGATTCAGCTTTCAGTTGATACAAGCACTTACATTAACACTAAAAATTTATTAATGGTCATTTATATTCTACAAAGCCTAATCCTGCCAAAGAATTTTTTTTTTTAATCCCCCACAAGACTGCAGCAAAGATGAGCATAGCTTCAAAACCACCCAGCACATCCCCGAAGAAGCGCTGCTCGGTGAAAGCTTCAAGAAACGACCTTGCAGCAGAAGGCAGCCCTGGCATCCCTCGTAATGTCCCGGAGCTGGCATCCTTAGGGAGCCCGCCTGTCGATGCCCGGCTCAAGGTATCGCTGAGCCGGGGGGTGAGCACGGCGGTGCCGCGGGTCTAATTAGCAGCAGATGGCTCTCAGCCTGCTGCCCTGCAAGCACAGGTCCGGTTCATTTGCACACATGCGGTTTGGGCAGGCAGCCTCCGAGCACATGGCCGGAGTAAAGAGCAGTAAACAGGCACAGCCGGTGCTGCCCTGGCCCCGGGGAGCAGCCCCGTCTGCCCCATGGAAGAATGGAAGGTGCACGCAGGATGCGCTGGGTATCAGTGCAGTCAAGCCCAAGGGCATCAGAAATCTACCCATTCGGCATGCTCACATCAATCAGTATTTTTAATGTTAGTTTCTTAAAACGCGTGGAAGGAATGCAGCCGCCCCCTGCTGCCAGCTGGCGCCTCCTCGGCTCACCCGGAGCCCTCAGCACCAGCAGCCAGCGAACAGTGTGTTTAAATGTGTGCTGCTGTGTGCTCCTCACCTGGCGCTGGTCTGCTCCCAGCACGAGGACTGCCCCACGCTGGATGGCCAGTGAGCCCCAGCCCAAAGCAGTGCTCTGCCTCCGGGTGTTACACAGCAGACAAGGAAAACAAACACGGAAAGTCCTCCAGCCTTGCCAAAGGAGAAGATCCTAGAGGGTGGAGGAATTATCATCTTGCCCAAGCAGAGGACCCCTGAGAGCTCTGGTTGAGGTCTGTCATGATTTCCGTGCAATTTTGTTCCCATCCATAACCACTTTTTGCCCAGCATGGGGTTTCTGCACTCCTTACACAGCATACACAGCTGTTGACTGCAGCCTTCCATCCTCTTTAGATGTGAGCACCCAGCACTTGTCTTGAAATGTGGCCATGCCTTGGATGCACATCTAAGGCCCTTAGAGGACCATTTTAGTGGGATGGTAAGCCAGAATCCCAGACTGTGTTCCTCTCAATCCAACACAGCTGGCACTTGTCCTTTAGTCTTAGATCAACCTGGTGGGCAGCTGTTTTCTTTTGCACCTGTCTCACAGCCAGGTGTGGCTGGGAACTGCCAAGTAGGTGTTTCTTCCCAGACTTCCTTGAAGAGCTCAGCTACTTCCCAGAGCAGGATCAGTGCAAAAAACAGCAGCTACTACATTTGCAAATGCCACCAGAAGAGGGCTTGTGGTTTTCCTACCTTTTAAATGATAGCTCAGCAATTATTGCACAAACCCAGTAGTGTTGGTGGTCGAGGTCCTGTCCCTCCTCTGTCTTCAGAGCCATAAAATCCCACCTTCTGGGAGACTGCCCCCGAACACCAGATTATTCTCTTTTTCAAGAGCAAGGGCAATACATGTTCACCCACTGAACCACTTGCTCAGTGCAAAACAAATTCTGAGTTCACTGGGCCATGGAGCAGCTATGGCACGGTGCTTTTCCTGGGCAAGATAAGATTTGTGTCCCGACCACAACTCCTGGCTGTGTGTACATGTCATCCAGTGCCTGACTCATGCAAAATTCCTAAACATGTCCTAGGGAAGGTGCTGAAACACGGATTTCTGCTTTCCAAGATAAACACTTAGCTAGAGATCAGTCTTCCTTCTCTCCGGGCCACTTTGACTGTCACAGCAAGAGTGAACCTTGCTGGTTTGGTACACAAAACACACACTTGAGATAAATTCCTCTACAGAAAGCTGTAGTAGGATTTTCATTGCTCTGAAGCCCAGACTAGAAGTGTGGGTGGGCAAGAGAAAATAAGTGCTTTTGTGGTTGGTTTTCTTTAAAAATATTTTTGTGGTTTCAATGAAATTGAGTTTTGTTGTTTCAATTAATTTGAGTTTTGTTGTTTTAGTGAAAGCCTGCCCATCTGTGGACATACGATATGTCTTTGAAAAGCCTTGGCTCCCACATGCTCTGTGGAAACTTCTTCAGCTGTTCATTGCTTAAAACTTCCAAAGACTCCCACTCTCACGTATGATCTTCTCCTGGCACCGCCTGTTTGTAGAGCATCCAGCCCTAAAAATGTTTCTTTCCACAGAGGACTATTTGCATGTGAGACAGTGTATGTCCCCTATTCTTCCCTTTGTGAAGGGCCAGAGTGGCAGTACTCACTTCCTTCACCCCTGAAGCACTCTGAAAATTTTGAAAGACTTCAAAACCAGCAATGGGGCTAGAGTCTGTTTCACACTCGGCTGAGGGTTCAGCATCTGTGCAGCCATGACATGATTGGCATTTGTGGCCAGATCTGCTGCTTTGGTGCCAGAATCAGGCTCCCAGCCTTCACACCAAGACATGTCTGGGTTATGCCCTTGGGATGCTGAAGCTGGGAGGTGCTCTCCACCCGTGCTACAGACCTACCACGTTAAACCATGCCCTGCCATGCCGTGCTGTGTGGGGTGGAGCAGACTGGGCTGCTGGAAGGAGTGTGTTACAGTCCCTGCAGGCTGAGGAGAACGCTCAGCTCAGCCCCTCCATTTCTGGGGAAGGGCTCTGACCACATGGCTGCTATTCACACGCATTCTGCACTCTGTGACAGCACCTTTACAGGGGCTCTGCTCTGCTGGGTGCCTGCCCTGAGAGAACGACAGAAAAGGTAAAGGGAGAAGAAAGAATGCAGAGCCCTAACTCCTAAGCTCCAGGGAGAGACTGAACTCCCCACACTGCCTGCCTGCTGCCTCAAGGCATCTCCCTGTCCTGGGTGGTGGTTTGTCCCCTGGGATGCCTCCTTGTATCAGCAGAAGCCAGAAACCAGAACACAGTCCTGGGAGGCACCTCAGTGTCTTGCTCTCTGGATCTGAGAAGGCAGTTGGTGTGACCAGCATGAAGCGTACACTTTGTGTGGAATATTTGTTCTCCTTGACAATGTCCTATGTAAAAGCCAAGCAGCAGCTGGTTTCTTCCTGAGGGAAAGTCCTTTAGCACCTCATGCCTGACCACTGCCCTCACAAACCAAACGGAACCAAGCTTCTGCCTCCTGAAAGATGGGAGTTCATGGCTCATCACCCAGCTGGGTCCTGCTGGTGCACGACAAACAAGCCAGTGAGTCCCAGGAGAAGAGTGCAAATTGCAGCAATGCACCATGTCGCTGCTTTGCCCTGTCCCTTGGAAGCACTATTTCCAAAAGTGACATGGAACAAGGAGTTAACTCTCATTTGTTACTCAGCTACTCTCGGCTTGTTTTGTATATTTGGGTTTGTGTGTTTGGGCTCAGCAAAAAGCTGCTCCTCAACTTGTTCACAGAACAGGGTTATTATTATCTGCTGCCTGACAGCAGGGCTGCAAGGATCGAATAAGTAGTTTTTGAAGCACTGGGAGAGGGATGAAAGGCATTCGAGAGTAATGAAGTGCTCTACCGAGTGCCTTTGCCTGATTTCCCTGCACACAGCAGCATCCATGTGGGCTCTGAGCTGCGCCTGTTCATTAGGTGGCACTACAGGCCCAAAATTCCACGTGTGAGAGCGGTCTCCAGAGGGCTCTGCTGGGTCTGGACAGGGGTTTGTGGGCTCGGACACTTCACTACCCTGTTGGCATATATTTTTCCCGGGGAAACATGCTATCCTGACTAATAGTGGAAGAACACAGGCTTGGTATTGCAAGTGCAAAGCAGCAGCGACTGAGATTTCTGATACAGCTGTCTGGGATTGAAGCCTCCAAGAACTGCAGGGGAAGCCTGTAATTGCTTGGGGTAAATCCTGTACCAGGGACCTGCAGCCCACCCTGCTCACCCTGGATGCACCAAGGCAGTGCAAAGGGGCTGCTGCTTTCCTATGAACTGGGAGACAGCACAGTCAGTCCTCTCAAAGACCTCACCCATTCTCCGTTTGCTTGTGGAGAGGCCTCAGAGATGATCCAGAGACACATGGTCTTCAAGGAGAGGGCACCATGCTACTGTAGATGCTCCTTTTGCCTCTGCTGCAGGGCTGGCAGTGGTGCCCAGCATCTGCCCCGGGGCCTGGAACCTCCTGTGCTTTTGAGTAAAAAATAGACAACACATCTCAGGTTGTGCCTTTTCCGCTGAAACATCCTGAGCTGAACTCAAATTGGAAAAGTGCCTATGTTCTCTTACAACCCTTCCAGCCACCTTCTTCCTCACCTTGATTTCCTTGGCATTTCCCTGGTTAAATGTTTACACAAGTCTTCAAAGCCAGGGAGTGTGCAGGCAAGATCTGGGAGTGCTTCCCTTGAACAATTTGGTTCGAGGTGTTTTAACTCCCTCCTCCCATGTTGCCAGTTTTTCCTGGCCTGGCACAGTCCTGGCTCTGTTAGGGCACACCTGACTTGGCTGACAACTGACACAGCTGTTCCCATCCCAGTGCTCCACTAGAGCTGAGCCTGGGCTCCTCCATTCCAGCTGGCAGCTTAGTCATTCTCTAGCCCTGGGTCAGTAACCTGCAGTCTACTCAGTGCCCCTCTGTCTGAAGCTGAAAGATAAATGCCCTTGAAATCTGAAGTAACCACGATAATTTTATTTTGAACAGGAAAATGGACTGTTTTTCCCCCTTATCTAATTGATTAGGAATGTCAAATATTCTTTTCTGTACACTGTGCATGCCTCTTACTTATGTAGGAAGCAGCTGGTCTAGGGAAAGAGCCAAATGCTTTTTTTAACTAGAAAAAATTGAGCTTTCTTTTGGGACTTGGGGGGCTGTCACTGTATTTCATTGTGAGTTGACAGATAGAATCCATCTCTCTGCTTTTCCTTCTGCGTCCTGACATGTCTCTGGGAAATGCCTGCCATGTCCCTGCTTCAAAGAAAACTGCAGGTGTCTGAGAGAATGGAGGTGAGGAGGGGTCGCTGGGGCAGTCAGGCCAACGGGATGTTCACAGCTCAGGAGCCACATCTGGGCACCTGATTGATGTTAGAAAAAAATCTTGGCTTTTGTCTGGGTGGATTTCTGTCTGCTTCTATTTTTGCACATTGCTGAGCAGCACTAGATGCAGCAGTTACTATCTAGAGGATGATATTAGCTTTGTATCCGCGTGACTTTCTAATTCTTTCTGTAATGGGCTTAAAATGGAGTGTATGTTCCCGTTTTTCTCAGTAGACAGTTATGCTTCCCATCTGAAATTATTCAGCCTTACACTACACTTCAGAAAAGCCTTTCTTAGGAGGAGCCTGAAACTGCAGCGTAGGTAGATTTGTTTCTGAGCAAAACTGTTGCTTCAGCAAGATTGACAGGTACAGCACTGTCTACTTGCAAAACCCAACAGAAAGATGGTTCTTGGCGCAGTTTGGCCAAATGGGTGATTGAACCCCCTTAAAAGATGTAGGACTCTGTAGGATCACTAGTTATTGTAACCCCTGGAAATTCAGGTAGAGAAAGTTGCCAATGAATAGAATTATTTTGTAAGATAACTTGTAAAAAATAAAGAAAAAGTAGATAGTCAGTGTTAGAGATGTCACTAAGCATATGCCTCACCCCAAAGCAGACTGCTGCAGCTCCTCATGACCATGGCCAGTGGTATTCATAGAATCCTAGAATGGTTTGGGTTGGAAGGGACCTTTAAAGATCATCTAGTCCAACTCCCTTGCAATGAGCAGGGACATCTTCAAGTAAATGAACCTGCTCAGGGACCTGTCCAAGCTAATCGTGAATGTTTCCAAGGATATGTCATGTACCACCTCGCTAGGAAACATTTGCCAGTGTTTCACCACCTCACAAAGCCTTCTGTCAAATCTGAAAATCTCCTCTAGTGTTGGGAGTTGGTAGTTTGTTATGAGGGGATGTGGAAAAAACATAGTAATGAAAACATTAAGTAATTTCATCTCCAGTAACATCTCTGTTCACCAAAGGAGAGAGGAGCAAGGGGTCATGCACTGGTGGATCATTGAACCACTGGGGTTGGCATCATCTGCAGGAGGTTTATACCTGAGTGAAGGGAGCAGGGAGATACCAAACACATGGGGTAGTGTCCTACATCTCCTTTTATAAATGTTCATGTGACTTCTCAGCACTCAGCCATGGTTGATGTCACCACCATTGCTTCCCACTTTCTGTGATACAGATGAACTTGACATTCAGATGATCATCATGCATCCCAGATGCGTACCTGCTGCAAGTGGGGGACACAATAGAGCTAGGGATGGACTTTCCCAGGCAAAATAGCACACATTCCATGTGACAGGTTGCTATAGGCAGTTATCATTCTGATAGTCACTCTGAAAATACCTCAGTTTGGTCAGTTGTCATGGCACTGACACAGCCCTGAACATGCTCACACGTGAGGTGACCAGCAAAATCCACCACTTATCTACACTGGCCTCCAAGTCTGAGTCCTGAGGATCATTAAAAATTATTTAAAGAGCACATACACAGCCTGATCTGAATATACTCCTTTCATATTCTTGTTGTCTGGTGCTTCCAAGTGCCATTTGAAATGTGGATTCATGGTTGCTATCAGGGTTGTGGCCAGAATGACTCTCTTAAAGCTGAATATTCAGCAGTAACTGAGCTGCTGAATGCTGCTTGATGATCTTGTAAGGACCGGGGAGCTGAAAATCTTGATTTCACCTGGTCTGGCAGAAAACACTGGGATTTATTTAATCAGCTAGCCAAACAACCTTCAGCATCCCTTAATAGAAGAGGCCAAGCAACAAACATTCGCTGGATTAAAGTTTCCACCAAGGTCTCATGGGCAAAGGGGAGATCAGCCAGCAGTGTTGCTCTTTGTCACTGAGACCTGGTGTCCAGGGGCTGTCCTGGACATAGGGGCAAGTATGGACAACCTGGTCGTTCCCACCAGGCATGAGGACCCCTGTATGGACACAGTAATTTGGCCTAAGTGTTTGGATTTGGATTTTCCAGGTTTTCGCTCGTGTTATCAGGAGCTGGTGAATTGCCAAAGGTTTGGCAGCTGATAAAAACAAGCGCCATGCCAGATCCAGGGAAAACCCCACTCTCAGATGTGAGTTGCTAGCCCCAGCAACTTTTTCCTGTGTTTTGAGGTCCCTGAGGGACATATTCTGTGACAGCACTGTTGAAGGGCAAGGCATACTCTGCATGTTGAGCAAGAGCATTTTGCTGAGACAGTGGTTCCCATGATCAAGTTTAAGCAATAACTGTAGCTGTTAAATAAATCAAGAGAGGAGCTGTGCTCCTGGACTTGCTGCTGCTTGTCGTACACTGGTACATTGTACTCCTGAAGTGGGATTCACTGTTCTTGGCATTTGCCAGCTAAAATTTAATCACCTTAAATTGAACTGAGTGAAAATTAAGCAGTCAAACACTAACAGCCTTTGTCTTCTTCTCTGGACAAAAGAGAGCGTTGAGCACTGCCACAGCATGATTCATCCCAAACTTAAAAAGTTTAAGCCAGGGCATCAAGTTCTTTTTCTGGACATGTCCATCTCACTCTGTAGATTATTGAGGGAGATGAGACAGCTGGCTGAGACTTCAGAGCCAGTGGTTAGACATCTGTTGTAAGGTGAATCCCACTGATGCCCACGACATAGATTTGGGAATGCATAAAGGGCACAGCAAACACAGGGACAGTACGAACACTCAGACTTCTGCAGGGCTGCATGCTATGTTCTAGCTCTGCCCCAATTTCCTTCCTAACTCCCTCTAATCTGTCTCCAGCACCTCTTTGACACTGTTAACTTTGTTCAGAAACCATCTTTCACTGGCTAACCTCTTGCTGATGTGACTGACCACATACACCCTTGTAGCAGTGGACAGGCTCATCTTCTGATAGGAGAAGAACAGAACCAAAACAGTGCCAAGAAGATCTCATTTTCACATTTGTTTTTACCCAGAACACAAATCCTTACTCAGAGGCAGGAACTGATGTTTGAGCCCAGACAATGCAGGTAGGTGGGACCTTGTATCTGGCTCTTCTGGATTGCCTCAGGAACGTCAGTGCCCAAAGTCAATCCTTGAAACAAGTGAGTCTGCTCAACTTCAAGTGTCAGTGGGCAAGTACACCGAATACCTACTAGACCTGCCACCTGCTGCTCCACTGCTGCATCTGTCCCTCTTGCCTTGTGCCAGGACAAGGCTGGCCAGTTGAGTGAGCTGTTGACTGAGCTTTGAGCCACCAGGTCTGTTTTGCCCAGCAGCCTGCGTCCTCATGTAAGAAAGCAGAAATCTGAGGAGACACATATACAGCTGAAGTGATGTCATTTTGTGTGCAGAGGCCTCAGTTTGGTTTAAAGAAGGACAATTCCTTTCTTTCTTGCACCTGTTATTTAATCAGCAACCCCAACAATCCTCAGACAAAAGAGATATGGATCAGCCCATTGGAGACTGCTGATTGACACTGCCAACAAAGAGAGGTGTGGTATCTCAGATGTTAAATTTTTCAGGAAAGAAGTTAGAATAAACAAACCTAGTTTTACTTGGATTTTTCCACAACACAGACATTTAAATACAGTCAGTTGGGTGCCAGTGACACTGTCATTGGGAAGAGAAATCCCAAAGGAAAGAACAGTGACCACAAGCCAAATGGGAACTGAAGAGCCAAGGTGCAAGTAATAGGGGTTCCCCTCGTTCCAGTCCAGAAGCCTGAAATGTCATGAATCTGTTCATCCCCTATGTAATGTACATTGTTCTCTTATTCTGTTATATTTAATCTGGCAATAAATCAGCATGTGTGATATGGCTGCTGTGATTAAGCAATGGATGCCTTGATAGCCTGAGAATAGTTACACAGCAGTGGTTTGGGATGGCTACCTAGCTTCCCTGGAGATGTTATCCTGCAAAGCGGTGGGAGAGGTCAGGAGAAGTGCTCAAGGGGCTGCTGCTGCCCACCAGAAAGCTGAGGGGGAGGCGATCAGCCCAAGCCCAGGGCCCTGACTCCTGCGCAGTGCTGGGAATGGGCAATCCATGGCAGGGGGGATGAGCAGCAGCCCTGCAGTGCCAATGCTCCCGGGAGCCATTTGCGCTGACCGACCCCCACACAGCAGGGGAGAAAAACAAAAACCGGCCCAGGAGGGCCTTGTTGTGAGAAGGAAGTATTATTTAACGTACATTGTGTTGGAAAAGGAAAACAAGGGTCCTGGCACTGAGCCAGGTCCATTGGCCTCTTTTTTTTTTTTCTCTTTTCTATTCTTCTGGGCAATTGTTCCAGTGAGGACAATTTTTTTTTTGGTTGTTTTTTTGCTTTGTTTTGTTTTCTTTGGTGTTTTTGGAGTTGACAATGCACGGGGTAATTTCTTGGTGCTTTTCCTGTGTTTTGGCACAGGGACTGCCTGAATGCTTGGCCGGGTTTCCTGTGGTAGAGCTGCCACTGCCAGGTCCACTGGCACCAGCACCAGCAGCGGTCCCTGGGTTGCATCATCAGTCAAACAGGGGCTTCTCGACTGCCCCAGAGCTGGGGGGCAGGAGGGAAAGGCAGAAGTGTGGGCAGAGAGGTGAGTCAGTGTGGAAAGGCAGCACGCATTTCTGCAGGGTGACTCACCAGCCCTTAGGAACAAAAAAAATAATAAAAAAAAATTCCAGCCAAATTCTTTCAGGGAGGTAAACAAGGTCACACAGCGCGGCGAGATCCTGTTTACCTGACACAGGACGTCTTTGCAGAGCCTGTGCTGGAAGCAGGGACATGTTGACACGACTGAGGGTGGCAAACACAGGGAAATGGGGCTGGGGGCAGCTCTCAGCCTGAAGACCCCAACTTCACCACAGCAAGGAGGGTGTGAAACCTTGCACTGGGTTGGATGCTGTGCTCTGTAGAGGCTATCCCTGCCACCCTGTGGCTCTGCCAGGAGGGAGAGCAGGAGGAAAGGGGCCACTGGGGGTGATGGCAGGGCTGTGCTTGCACTCAATGCTCACCTCCAGCCTTTGCCATGCTGGTGGCCTTGGAAGACCTGACCCACTGTTGCCCACTTGCCTGAATCCCATCATGAGTGAGTGCTTTCCCCACGGCCCCACAGGGAAGTGCTGGTGGCCACACAGTTAATGAGAGCCCATTCCAGACGCTGACTGAGTGTTTTTTCCTGATAACAAGACGTGTGTGAGTGTATGTCGCTCGTCGCTCGGGTGAATATCCTGTTCTTGCGACGGGCCAGGGAAGCGGGGGGCAGTCGGGGGGGACAGACGGGACGGGACCAGGGCAGTGTGCCGGGATTTCGCATTCCTGGCATTCCTCTCTTGGCCTGCAACTGCAAAACAGACCAGTGGGAAGAACAGGGCACCCACTGGATGAGAAAGCCCAGCTCTCTTTCTCAATGGAGCCAGGTATATACAGGAGTAGAAATTCCCCTGATGTGAACACTTGAATTCAGCTCACAATAATCATATTTCTGTTGCTCCTTCCCCTTCCACAACCTGCAAATCATCAGCCAGACTGCACTTCTCAGCCTATCCAGACAAGTGAAGGATGCTTGGCATTTCCCTTACACCCAAGTGTCTGTTGGGAACCATTGTGGTGGTGGAGGACACCACTGTCTTTCTCTCAGCATTGCTTCAGCTCTTGGGGGTGCAGGAAAGCCCCCACAGCCCTGCTTCATTCCCAAAGAAAGCACAGAGCCCAAGAGCGCTCCTTCGCTGGCTGCCTCAACCTGCTCCCAGCTCCTCCACCCTTGCAGAGGTGAGCCAGGATCAGCAATTCAGATATTTCAAGACCTCTTTTCTTTCTTTCTTTCTGCCTTTTTTTTTTTTTTTGCCTTTTTTTCACTGACACGCCAAACCAAACAAGGCAAGTGCTGACCTTCGGCCAAAGCTATGTCGTGATGGTTTTGTCCCACAGTCAAATCACAATCCTCGGGTCTTGCACAACCAGGTGCTTGGAGAAAAGAAAGAGTTCTTTCTTCTTTTAAAGCACACCCTTGTTCTACCTACTCCAGCTTCTCACTTTCCCCTTTCACAGCCTTCTGTGGTTTGGTACCTTTCTCAATGAAACAGGCACATGTCATAGCCCCATTGACTACTGAAAAAGAAGGAGAAGGAGACTCCCTGGCTCCCACCACCAGCTGCACACACATGTGTTATTGCAAGGGGAAGGGACCCCAGGGAGGACAGAGGACAGAGCCTTTGGTCACATGCAGAACATTGTTTTTGAGGAATTGAAAGCATGTTATGTCTGCAAAATTGCAAAAAAAAAACCCCAAGGATGCTTCTACATTTTAGGAAGTGGCCAGCACAGCCATTCCTAGGCCTGGACAGGCTTTTGGGAAGCTCTTGAGGGAGTCCTGGTGACAGAGCTCCCTGCAGTCATGGGAAGAAAACCTGGTGTGTGCAGTTTCCATACCCATGGCTGGGCATGCAGCAGGGGTCTCAGCCTCACCCCAGAGCCTGGTGCCTCTGCCCTGGCACTGGTGGGGGGAGGAGCTGGAGAGGTTTGGGGTGTGTTTGTTGCTTGGCTGGGGCTGGACACTTGCCACAAGCACTGTGATTTTGGTCTGTGTGTTTCTTTGCTGCATTGCTGGTGGGGGAATCCCTGCAATACCAGGTCAGGGAATCTGTGGGGACTGCAGTCAGCACCAGCTAAGATGCCTTTGCTCAGCAGGGAGGCAGGTGCTTGCTGTCTCAGGGCCTGTTTCTGTAGGGAAGAGCTGCTGTGCATCAATCCCAATATCTTCCCAGCATGGAAAGCCTTTTTACCCCTCCCTGGGAGGGGACTAAGCTGTGCTGCAGAACGGCACTGAGTGCAGGACAACGCAAAGGGGGCTTCTGCACTTGGAACTCAGCCTCCAGTGCTGCACAAAGCCTCCCTCCAGAGTTGTTTATTCCTAAATCCATTACATTCAACTTCTTTGAAAAATCCCTTTCACACCTGCAGCTGAGGAGAGCCCTGTTATTGGGGAAAGGCAAGAAGATTTTGGACATCATGTTGACAAGTGCCTTAATAACATATTTGGGTCTGTAGGAGAAATGGTGTCAAGGTCTGACTCTTGCTGGCAAAGTCAGTCCCATCCTGAGATTGCTTGGGAAGGGTCATGCATGTGTCCTGTACTGCCCAGAGAAAAGGTCCAAAGATCAGGAGATTAATCAGAGGCACAAAAGCTCCAGTCACTCAAGGATTTCAGCCCAGCCCAGAGCTCCCAGGCAATCCAGCTCCTTGGGAATGGGAAAACCCCAGGAGGGATTCGCTGGACTCTCAGAGGATTACAGTGTGAATGACTAAACCTGTTAGGTCACTTGAATGATCTGATTCCTTTTATGGTCAAAATCAAGTGTCAGAAACACAGATTTCCTCTTTCCTTAGAACTGGGTTTTCTCAGTACCACAAATCAGAGGATGCAATGCTAAAATTAAGTGTCTGAAAGCACATGCATAGTGTTGCAATCGTGCTGCCTTGCCCACTGGTCTGTGTAATGCATGAGTTGGGTAACAAACAATAGAGGTTGGAAATAGCCAGGACAAAGATTTCCTCTTTCAGCTGGAGAATTGTTTCCTTGACTGGTGCGTGCATAAGCCAGGTGGCAAAATGCTTGCCCCGACCAAGTTTCCTGGCAATCAGGAGGGGTCTTTGGGTGAGGGGTGGAAAGGAGTGAAAGAAAAAGTTCCCAAAAAGCAAATCCTTCCTTTGGGCTTTACCTTCATCCTCCCACTCCTTTACAAGTTCCCTGTGTCTTTCCGTAACTGGTTCTGGTAGCTCCTCACAAATTCCTCAGGTCCTTGCTAAACCCATGGATGGGAACTCTGGGCATCCCATACCAGCCATGGAGAGCTGAGATGCAGATGCCCATATCCGAGGACCTCTGCTAACTGCCAAAACCTGGCACTGTGACCTCTCCCATGCAGTGGCACGGACTCCAGGGAGCCAGGTCCTGCCAGCACTGGGGAGCAGCAGACCTTGCTGCTCTCCCCAGTCCAAGCAGTGCAGTGACCACCTCTCTTAGCCTGCAGAAAGGCCAGGTGGAACCTGCTCTGGGTGAGCACAGGCATCCAGGCCTCACCAGGCCCTTGTTTCCCTCTGCTCTGGTTCCACGAGGACTGATCACATCTGAAGTTCAGGACCCACCCACCTAACTCCCAGCTCACACTGGTGACACTTTGGATTTGTGGCCACAAGTGTTCCAAATGCCAGGGACACTGCCAGCAGCGATGACATCCTTCCCCACCTGCACCAGGGCACAGACAATGCATCACAGTGGGCACAGCAGCACCGTGCCAGCTCCCAGCGTTTGCTGCCTGAGGGCCTCCATCTCCTGGATGGGTGTGCACATGCACCCAGATTCCTTGGAGGATTCTTTAATCCAAGCTCGTAAATATTCACGTTTTCCAGGTAGGAAAAAAAAAAATCCCCTGTTGCTGGCTATCCTTCTTCAGGGATCAGTGGTGTCTGGCACCAGGAAGTCTCCAAGCACCCAAAGCTTCTCCTACACCCTTCCACTCAATCCTGGTCTTTCCCCAAAAAGAGAAGCAGCTCCTTAACCCAAACCACTCCAATCAGCTAACCTTTTGCTAGGGAAAAAACACACAGGATGAAATATTCCACTTTCTAGGTTGGAGCAAGGAGGGAAGGGAACAGGGTTCAGTCCTGGGTTTGGGGATTGCACCTGGCTTTTCATCCATGTTCAAAGTGGGAAACTGGAGCAGATTTTGTGTCCCACATGGCAACAGCATCTGGCTGCTCCTTCCTGGCCATGAGCTTTGAAATCATCTACAAGACCTGAGTAAATAAATAAGTACAACAATAGGTCACAGCATACCCAGTGGGACTATCCATGGAAAAGGGAAAATATGTATCATGGGGAAAAAACTGCAGATCCTGTTCAGCTGCTCCTTTCTGTTTCATTTAACACACTTGAAGGTGGCCATGCTGGGAAAATGCCTTATTCAATTAGTGGGCTGTTCACACCTGCCTCAGTGGAGCCAGGAGAGCCTCATCCCAGCCAAACCTGAATGCAAGGAGCACCCATTTCAGTCCTTTCACAGCCAGCTGACTGCATCTCACTGCAGCTGGAGAGATGCTCTGATGTGTGAAGCATCCCCCATCCCTCCCAGGGGACAACCTGCACCACTGGCTGTCACCTCGCTGCAGCAGGCACTGCTCCTGCCCTTCATGGACCAAGAGCCTCATCTGGATTTGTGCATCCTTCTGGGAGGGAGCTGCTCCTCATCCAGCCTGGGATGCTGGACAGCAGGGTCCCCTGTGAGTGAGAGGTGTGCTCCTGCTTCACTCCACTGGCCAGAACTGCCTCAAACTTTCCAGGGCAAGGCTATGCTGTGATTGTGGTGTTTTGTCCATGGCTACCAGGTTTATGGGACACCAGGGAGACCCCCTTTTCCTCCCATCCCCCTCCCAGTGCAAGCATTTTGTTTTTCTTCTTAATTAGTGGAAAAAATTCCTGAACCTGTTAGAGGAAAGGAAGGTCTTTCTCTCTCTCTCTCTCTCTCTCTCTCTCACTCGCTCACTCTCTCTCTCTGTGTCTCTCCTCGGTCAATTACTGAAATACAAACAATATCCATGGTCATGGTGAAACATTTTTTCCACCTAAATGTCACCTCTGCAGATTTTAAAGGCACAGGCCACTTTGCACAGCCCCTCGGCATGAGAGATGCCCAGGAGGCATTGCAGGCACCCTGCAGAAATGCAAGCACTTCCCAGAACTTTTCCTCACAGACATCAAGTCAGTGTGTTCAGCGTCATGGCAAACGCCCCTGCCCTCCTTTCTGGGAGAAGCTAACACCCCAGCATGCCCAAATGTCAGCTCTCCTGAGTGCCCTCCCAACCTGCTGATATCCATGAAGCTGCTGACATCCCCACCCAAGGCCTGGGGAGTCCTGAAATCCCCTCCGTGGGGGGGATGCAGGTGTGAGGAAGAGCTTCTTTCTGGGAGCACACCTCGGTTCAGTCATCAGCACTTTTCCTGTGCTGACCTCATTTACTTTTGTCTCTGATGTTGTTGCCCACAGCTGGAGAGACCAACAGTAGCTGACACCATCTCCTCTGCTCTTCCCTGGGTCTGTGCCGAGATTCCTGCTGAAAAATCATTTATTTTCATGCAGAAAACAGCCAAGCAGGGCCTGGGTTTGGGGACCAGAGCCTGCCTTCACTGACTGCATCGGTCAGCTTTGGCCAGGGCCAAAGTTCAGGATATTTGGGAACTTGGGAGTTTCCAAAGCTGCTGGGACAAGACCCAAGGCCAGGCTGCTTGCCTGGTGTTTCTGCACCATCCATTGAATTTTTGCAGCATGTGCAAAAAAAATTCACAGCAAACATTTTGAAAAGTGCATCGACTGTCAAACCACAAACCTCGCTGCTGCCTGGGTCCCTGCCGTGTTTGGATTGCTGCTTAATCCCTTGCAAACAGCTTTATTGAGATAGAAATAACAAAGTAATAAAAAAGGGGGTTGTTTCCCTTGAGGCTGCCTTTACTCCAGACTTTGCTGTGAATCCAAGGCAGTCCATCATGCCAGAGTCCTATGTGGAATCTGCCTGACTGGGGGAGAAAAATAGTACGTGAGCCCTGCCATAATTTTATATTTTGGTATCTTTAATCTCCTGGCTCCTCTGCCAAGATCTTCACAGATCCACTGCTGTGCCTGTTAACTCCTTGTGCTAACCCAGTGTCTGCACTCCCTACAGGGAGGCCACAGCATTTGGGGTTACCTCCTGATCCTCTTGGCACTCAGGTTTTCACTCTGCCCTGTGACAAAATCCACAAGCAGCTGAGGCTGCCTGGCTTCCCTGCAGTGTCTTTTGAGATGGGAAATTCCCAAGCCTGCAACAAGTTCACTTGGTCACGGGCAGATCGTGGATCAGGGAGGGGCAGCACCCTTTGGTCACGGGCTGGCTGAAGGCGAGTGAGGAACAGCTGCACGCTCAGGCAACGAGGTTTTGTTGTGGGGTTTTTTCCAAAATAGCTTTCAATTCTTTGTATTTTCCTCCTTCTTTGTACCCTGCTTTTCCCTTGGCATAGCTGGCTTCTCCATCCCTGGGACTTGCCATACACTCCAACACATCCCTATCCCACCCTGGGATAAAGAGGGAAAGCGCTGGTCTCCACTGAGCTGTCTCCAGCCAGGTCTGGATCCTGGGCAGGTGAGGCAGCAGGACATGGTGGCCATCATGGTGGGGGACAGCTTGTGCCAGGGAGTTGGGAGCTGAGCACAGGGAGGAGAACGCCTGCGTGGGCTTTGTGCCACATGGCTGGGCTGGAGAAGGCTCTTCCTTCCAGCCACAGCCAGGTGTGGGGAGAGTTTGAGCTCTTTGTATTCCTGAGTACCAACAAAATAAGCAGTCAAGGGTTTTCCCAGGTCTGTTCTTGCAGACAGATTTTTCACTTCATTTACCCATGAGACAGATTTAGTGTTGCAAACTGTCAATGCTAAAAACCAGGAAGTCTGGCTCTAGAACACAAGGGTTTGCTCCTTGTGCCTGAATAGCCCCAGCCTTGCTCTCCCATCTGTGTGCTGCTTTCAGGAGCTGTGCTGTCACAGGGGGATCCATTGCTGCAGCCTCTCTCCCCTGGATGTGTTTCCTCCACCAAAAGATGAACCTCCTGTTGAATGACATAGCCCAAGACTGGGCCTTTAGGTAAAGTAGCAGTTGAGCAATTAAACCAGACACAGTTGCCAAAACTCAGTTGCACCTCTGAGATCACCTGTAGCAGTGGGTTCATCAAGCTGCAGGAGACAAGTTTCCAACAGCATGCTGCCAGGATTTATTTCCTGGCTTTATTAAAATTTATTTCCAGGATTTATTAAAGCCTGGCTTTGTGGGGTGGGTGTAAACCCCCTGCTCCAGCCTTGAGAAGTGGCACAGGTCCCTCCTTCCTGTGCTCCACGCTGAGCTGTGCTGAATGTGCACCAGGGTGCTGTGGCAAGCAAGCAGCACCACAGCAAGCCCCTGGCCAAGCCCCTGGCCAAGCAGCTGCCAGGAACCAGGCAGGGGGTGGCTCCAGGTGCCAGGGCTCACAGCCTTTCAGCACCAGTTCATTCCAAGCTGTTAAAAAGACAGGTTGCCTGGGGACCTCCATGGACAGGCAGTGTGCTGGACCCTGGGACACCAAGCCCTTCCTCCCACTCCCCAGTCCAGGATGATGCTCCCATGTTTCCTTTGCCTTGTACCCCTCTTTGCATCCTTTTTTTCTCAAAGTCCCTGCTGACAGGCCCTCAAGCCCAAAGAAGCCTCATGCCAAAAATCTTTCTTTTCCCTGAATTATCCTCTGAAAATCAAAGTGGGGATTGTGATTTTGCCTGTGTTTTCATTCTTTGGGACAGATAGAGCTCACTGTTACTCCCTCTCTTTGGGGGATCTGAGAAAACAGGTCATCACCCCAAAATGAACTGTGTCCAGCACGGTGCACACCTGTGAGCATCAAGCTTGTCCTTTAAGGACATCCTGGATTACTCCTACACACTGCTGTCCCCAGGTTCACCACTGCAGCACAAGTCTCTGCTTGGGTCTGTGCTCCTCACAGCTGAGCCATGGACTGAGGGTGCTGCCATGTGCCAAGGGGACGCCAAAACTGAGGCACAGGGCAGCACCTGCCTTTCCTCCCCACAGCATGGCACCCAAATCCAGGTGTGTGATACCTCCCTTGGTGGGAGGAAAGGGAAATGCAGCAGCCTTTCTGACCAAGGGAAGGACTGCTGTTGTCTAGACTACATGACTAAGGAGGGAAGGGGCCAACTGTTTGTACAGCTTTGGGAAGTGTAAACAGCGCCAACTGTCCCGAGCCCTTCAAAGCAGAGGAATCCGGAGATGGGATGAAAGCACAGGGAAATTCTGGCCGGGTGTCCTAGCAGAGCAGCTGAGGAGAAGAGGACCTCTTCAAGACAAAAATCCCAGCACCTGAGTCATTTCAAACCAGCCCAAGTGAGGAAGGAGGAGCACAGCATGCCTGGCCCTGGGCAGGGCTGTGCGTGGGCTCTCAGGACTTTCCCAGCTTTGGTTGCTTCTCTCTGCAGTCTCAGAACAAGTGTCCTGAAAAGGAAACTGGAGGCCCTGGAAATCCTGCTGTGCCCTGCAGTGAGCTGGTTTGGCCTCTGCTTTTCATTCAGCTCACAAAAGAAAGAGAAAATGCTGTTCCAGAGGTGATTTCCTTTTTTTTTTTTTTTTTTTTTTTTTACAACTTTAAATACAGTACTGAGTATAAATTAATCTTACATTAAAAAAAAAAAGGCAAAAAATTTAAAATAAAATAAAGCAAAACCTCACCATATTTACAAACCAAAAGAAACAGATTTTGGAACAGGGTAAGAAAGTGTCTTAAGACTTGAGGGCTTGGGACTGGAGGGAGGGAGCAACGTGCTGCCTTGGCAGTGGTACGAGAAGTGCTCTGGGCTTGCAGGAGGTGAGGACTGGCTCCCTCCACAACTCGTAACAGCTCCCAGGCTGTGGCTTTGGCTACTTTCCCCATCTCCCTCCAGAGCTTTACCCCACAACAGGGGTGTGTGTGCGAGGGGAGAAGCGCCATGTGATTGTTCTGGGCAGGCATTTTCTTCGTGTTTGCAGCACCCAGCACAGCACAATCCAGGACCCTGACTCCAAGGTGATGCTGGGAATTCCCATCATACGTAACAGTTCTGCTAATGGTTACTATTACCTGTGCAAAACCAGCCCTTTCCCACACAGTCCTGCTCCCTCCTCGAGGACAGGCAGTGGTCCAGGAGGGACTCTGCAGCTGACCCTCCAGCTGTTCTCTGGGTCCTTCTCACTTAGAAGAGCTCATTTCTGTCTCAGATGGCTGCTGCCAGCTGTGAAAACCATCCTCATTTCTTTCTCTATACCTAGACAGAGCTGTCCACATCGTGGATAAACTTCCAAGCTAAGTGGGTTGGGAACATTGGCAGGGAAAGATTAGTGGAGGCATAGAGTGCAGGACATCCAGGAAGGGGTTAAAAACCTCATGGGAATGACATGATTCTGCTTTCAAGACCACAGAGCAGGCAAGGACAGCTCACTGTGATTAAGTCATGCTTCTAAGTTTGGCTGTCCTTGGTCTTGTTGTGGTGCCACTTCACCTCCTGCAAGGAAGTTGTGCTGGGGAAGGGGGGTTGGTGCAGAGTGAGAGGAAAGGGTAACAAGAAAGAGAGAGATCAGATGATGCCTCTGCCTGCCCCGTCCCGGCCTCGCAGGCACGTTGCAGTAACAGTGTGCTTTTCTGCCAGCCCAGCGAAGCTGATGCACACACGTGCCTCTGAGCTTCCTGCCACTGGGGAATGAAATCCATTTAAGAACATATATATATATATATTTTTATATATGTATGTATAAATACACATACACACGCACACACATGCACACGTATATATATATACACACACACACACACACATATACACACGCACGCATCCAGAGTGAATTTAAAAAATAATTTGAGTCCGAGCCTGGAAAGTTGAGTTCTCCACCAGCATGTGCAAAGATGGCTCTCCTTGGCAGGGGCCGGGGGTGTGGAGACGATTCTGCCACCTTGTGCTCCTTCCCCACGATCCAAACACCTTCCAGTCAGCACCAGGAGCAGGGGAAAGAGGGAGTGGGGGAATGCATTTGGCTTCTTGGTTTTGTTTCTTTGCTTGTTTGTTCTGTTCCCCGAGATGTTGTATACCTTAGTGGTTTTGGTTTTTCTTTTTAAAAATAAAATATACACACGCACGTTAAAAATATATATCTGTCCAGGTAGGGCGATGAAAGTCCTTAGTGCATTTTCCATCATTGGTCGCCGCTCGCAATCTGAGATTCGCCTGTTGCCAAAAGGTAGGTCCACTGCAAGAGTAGATCTCAGCTGGGCCCTCCCAGCCTTACCAGAAGCATGAGGGAAAGGGAGAATATTCCCCTTCTGGCCTCTGTCCATCTGTTTTTCTCCTTTTCTCGGAAGAAATTGGACCTGCTTTCCTTTTCACATTTTCCATCCTGTCCTCCGTAGCAGGGAAGGAATTGTCCTGTTCTCATTGCAAGCTGTGGCTGTTGGCATTCACGCTTTTATTTGTTCTTTGTTCTTTTCTCATATATATATATATGTAGGTCATCCTTGTCCTTTTGTGTGTGTGTGTGTGTTAAACTTTAAAATTAGGCTAATAAATGAAAGGGAGGCTTTGGTGGGAGAAGGTCCACTGATGGAAAGGGAAGCACCAATTGCCGTCTGAATCAGACGTCGAGGCAGATGGACAAAGAGGAAAAGTTATCATTCCAAGGACCCCATGGGGGCTATACAGCAAATATATTAAATAAACCTGGAAGTGAAACAAAACCAGACAGAGCATTAGAACATGTAACCTTTTGCCTCCTGCAACTCCCCTCCTATCCCCTTTTCTCCTCTGGAAATATTTGTGCCAAAGAGCCAGATTGGAAGCCTGGGAGGACTTTTGACCTCCTCTATTTTTTTCCCCTGAACAGCTTGAGCCAGGGCTGAGATTTGCATGGGTTTGCATCATTTCTACCCTGGGAACTTTAGGCTGCCCAGGAGAATCCTGGGATAGTAAGAGCCCTCGTAGTGGTAAGCGTGGGAATCCCAGTCTCAAGACACTGCTCGGTGCCCCTTGTCCCCAGCTCCTGAAATGTCACACATGGAAGCCTGCTGTCCCCTCTCCCGGGTGAGGGGAATTGAATGTGAAGTGGTGGCCCAGGCTTATTCAAGTGGCTGCAGCAGAGCTGGAACTGCTGAGCTGTGGGCCAGGGCTCCCCTGTTAAGCTGTGTCACAATTCAGCTCCCACCAATCTTTACCCTGACTACTCTTTCCCTCTTTTCTGCACCTTTTCCTCTCATGGGGAAGCAAGGCTTAGCCTCCTTTCGCTTTACCAGTGAAATTCTTCTGATGATGAGGGAATTACTCCTGTTTACACAAGTAATGGAGAGAAGAATCAGACCCTGGCATGACAAAGTCCAGATCTCTTGCCAGAGATTCCAGTTCTCCTTTCCCCTGGTATGACCTTTCTCATGCACATAGGCTTTCCTATAGGAGAGTCATGAACCAAAAGTGTTGCTGCTTTTCAGTCTTTCTGCCAACTCAAGTAAGGAAATAAAAGGAAAAGGGATCCCTAGAGCAACATTAATTCTCTGTTTTCAATGGACAACCAATAGAGAAACTAGAACAGGAGTTGCTCCACAGAACAGATGAATTACCTGGACCCTGAGGGGATTTGAGTGTAGGGAGAAGTCAGGCTTGGTCTCTGCCTGAAAGGGAGGCAGAGAAAGGAGAAGGCGGGGTCTGAGAGCAAGGACGGCTGCAGCATGATCATTCCAACTTTGCAAAGAGACTTAATTCCATAAATAGAATGCACATGCTGGCACCCAACCTAGTTCTTGCTCCTCCTTCAACCCAGGTTTTGTCCTGCAGCAGCCCCACACTGAACGAGTGGCCAGTGGTGCGGGAAGGGTCCAAGATGCCATGTCCCAGGAGGACATCTCTCCTGAACGGAAAAGCAGCTCGCTGTTACCTGCCTTGTGCTCTCTCTCCCCTGCCAGCACTTCTATGCTATGAGGATTTCTTTCAGCACTTTCTTGTCGTTGACATGCTTGTACTTCTTATGTTTCCTCTTCTGTGCCGGCGGCCGGCGTACTCGCCGCCTCTGTGAGACAGCGGCTGTGGTGAACGCCGGGGACAAGCCTGCCAAAACAGAGGGGAGAATGTCTGTACAGCCATGGGCAGACTGCTCCTGTTGAAATATCCTTCTCCACACACTGTCAACAAAGAGCTCTGCAACAGCAGGACCACAAGGCCTCTTTCTGTTCTTCTGTTCCTTGTCCTCTGTTCTCCACAATCTCTGCCCTCTCTCTTTTCCCACCATGCCCTTCCCCTCACCTCTCACCTTCCCCTCCTTCTTTTCCCTCTGTTTCAGCCCCTTCCCGGCAGGCAGACATCCTGGGAAAGGTCCCTCAGCTGGCATAAATCAGCGTAAGCCCTTGGGATTCACTGGAGCTAAGCAGATTGAAACCAGTGGAGGTCTCTTTTCCCTCCCCCCAGCCCCTCTTCTCACACCTCCCTTCATTCTACTAAAGCCAAGGTCCTTACGTCTCTGTTCACGTGGCCCTGGACGGATGTTCCTGGGGGGCGGTCGGAACACGGCTTCACACCGACACTGCACGTGGTCCTCCAAAGGCACAACGACTTTTGTGAATTTTGGCTTCCTCTGGACAAATTCAATTTTGTTCACCTATTTGCAAGAGGAAGGCAAGAAAAAGATTAGTACATCCATGGCTCCCACTCTGTAAAATTAGTCAGTGTCAGTGCACTTTAGTCCTGGCTTTCTTCCTAAAGGGTCAGAAGGCAGCTTACAGAGCCCTGTTCAAACTCAAAACCAAAACTCAAAACTCAGACTCAGGGGTGGTGTGTATGGGAGATAATTCTGAATGTGGGAGATAATTCTGAACATGGCAGCAGAGCAGACCCAGACCAGGCAAGCTTGGATGCTTCTGGTTGGCTCCCCTGATCCTATTGCCAGAGCTTAAGCAGGATGACTGGTTGATCAGAGACAGAAACACGGAACATGCAGGACATGCCACCCTGTTTCTGACAGATGTGATGGCAGAGACTGGGGGCAACCAGGATAATTCCCACAGGAACCTACAGGAAGGGCAAAAGGAGAAGAACTCAGGTCTGAAGCAAGCTAACGCAGCCTCACCAGCTCTGCTGAGGCCTGTCTGAATTTGTCTCAAGCTCTTTAATAACTCTCAGGGCTGAAGCCCTCAGCTCTTCATAAGAAAGGCGGTGCTCTGGAAATTCCCCCGGACTCTCCACCAGTGCTGACTCAGAGGGAAGACTCATTGCTCCACATCCCACCACAGGGCACAAGCTTTCTAGGGGGTCCTCCCACTCCATCAGCAGCCAGGCCTGACCCCACTCAGCTTATCTAACAACTCTGCGGTCCCTGAAGTGCTCCACAAGCTATAAATACTCACTCTGCTGTGCATCTGGGATGGAATTCCTCTAAACCCACTGCCCCCAGCAGCATCCCTCAGCCAGCGCCAAAGCAGCTGGGCTGTTTATCTTTCCTTGAAAGCCCACTCCACACGCTTCAGACCACACGCTGCCTGCTAGACAAACACTTCCAGCCAAACAATAGAGAGACCTCTGTCCTCAAAGAAACCATTTCCAGGTCACTTTTTCAGGCTGGCTTTTGACCTCTCACTTGTTTTTTTCCAGAAAAACAACTCCTGCTCCCCCCCATTTTTTCCTCATTCAGCCTGGCTTTTCTGAGAAAGGAATTTCCTGATGAAAAGGACTGTGTGTGAATACAATCTCTCCCAGCCAACCTCTGCTGTCTGCCTGGGGGAGTCTCTTATGGCTCAGGCAGAGGATTAGTACGAGATGAATATTATTTTTAAATAAGCTGTCTAGGAGGAAGCTGTGAGGAGATCACTGGTAGCTGTGAGGGGAGGATCAGAGCAAGAGGTTAGCTGTCAGGTGTCTGCTGGCTGATGGAGCAGGTCAGGAGGTAACTGTGTGCTGAGAAAGAGACGCTGTTCCAGTGCACATCTTGGAAAGAAGCTGCAGCAGCAGTGGGGGGATGGAGACTGACACTGCAAACCCTTCTCTTTTTTGCATCAAAACCAGTTCCCGCGATGAAAGCACCCTGTTTCTTCTGCTCTAACGCAGCAGACAAGGCCACCTCGAGCCACAGGAAGGGCCGTAGAGTGGAGCTGCAGATGGGGTCAGTGCCCTGTAGCTCTGCCTGGTGACAGTCCCCAGCTGCTGGACAGCACCGGCCCTTCCAGCAGCTGGCACGGACGTCACCCACGCCAGCGGCTGCAGCGCTGCATGGCCAGCACAGAGGGGACAGATGGCTGCACGAGCCCGGCACCTGAGCCCCACCCGTGTTTGGCTTTGGGGCACAGGGATGGCGGTGGGCGGCAGGAGGAGGGAGCTGTGGCGGGTGTGCCCCTCACCTGGACGTGCCGGACGCGGATCTGTGTGGGGCGGCACTGCACGTTGCGGTTGTTGCAGCAGCCGGAGCAGCGCTGCACCTCCACGCAGGGCGGCCACACCACGAAGTTGGCGTTGGTGCTGTCCACCATGTTGCGGGAGATTTCGAAGACCACCTCCCGTGTCTTGCACTCTGCCAGGACAGCTGTCTCTGCTGCTGCCAGAGCATCTACAGAGGGCCAAGAGAGAAACAGGGGATGAAATGGGCTTTGCAGCTCCCACCAACCCACCACAGCCACCTCTGGTGCAAGTGAAGGACCCCACATGGCTCTCACATGCACAGCACACATGAATGTTCTTTCTCTTTCTCTCACCCCTCCGCTCTCTCCCTATACAGAGCTGTGCCCTGTGGAGGAAGCCCCAGGACAGTGATGCTTCTCACTGCAGCCCAGACAGCAGATGACACTTCAGAGCAAACCAGCACCGTCAGGATTTAAGGCAGAGGAGTGCACAGAAGTCCAGACTCCCTCTCCTGCCCTCCCAGGGTGAAGCACCCAGCTCCCACTCCAGGCCCAGACCCTCATTTTTATGTCTCCACACATACAGGTGAACTACAACCTCTACCCCTACATCTGTATCTCAGACACATATCTGGACCACCCATAGCTGCTCACCCCTGGCTGCTCCCCAGCAATCACAAGGTGCAAGACCCCCAGCTCACCTAGGCTTCGTCGCTCTCGAGACAGGCCCACAGGGTTTTGATCAGGCTGAGATGCATTCAGGCTCAGGCTTGAGCTGTCCTGCTCTGCAAAGGGAAAGACATGACCCAATAGCACCAGGTAGAGGCCGGAGAAGACAGCAGGCACTTGTGCTCAGATCACCAGGCAAAGTGCAGGGACATGGGATAAGCCACGGACCCAGGACGTCATGCTAGGTGTAAATCCACAAGCAAGGTCACAGCTGTTCTGGGGCACAGACACTCTTTGCTCAGAGCAACAAGCCTATCATGAAAGAGGGGACCCAGTCAGGTCTTGGAGAGGAAAACTCCAGCTCAAGAAAGATAAGGCTCGTGTCAGGACTTTCTGGTGTCAGAGAGGAGTTGCAGAGGGATTCAGATTGGCCAGCTGAGACCAGGATGACACCAAGGAGTATCAAAGACCAGACAGAACAAGCAGAACACCTGGTATTTAACGCTGAGGAGCCTTGCTGGGATGGCTTGGGACTGGGAGAGTTGGGAGGTGAGAGGGAAGGTGAAGGGGGGGATTGGTGGTAGGCGGGGTGCTTGCTTTCTCTCTCCCAGCTCACCTCAGCTGCTCTAGGTTAGAGCAGTTTTGTGACAGAAGAACAGAAAAATAAAGTTAAAATTACTTTTCCTCTAGACTACTCTAAGGTAAGAGGAAGGATCTGGAGGTGGTTCAGTCGGCGATGGGAGAGGAAGACTGATAGCATTCAGGCCAGCCCTGAGTGGTTCCCTCCCACCCCACTGCTTTTTCCCATAGGAAGTGCTGAATAGAGAAATGCCCATAATCCCCATGGAGCACTCCAACACGCAGCCCCTCCTGAGCTCGGGACAATGGCTGCACTGGAAGATAGCTCCCACCCAGCCACAGCTCTTTCCTTCTCTAACCTGCTTTAGCAGCTGAAGGAAACTGAATGGACGTCAGCATCAAGGGAGCAATTTTCTTAAAGGGAATTAGGGGCCAGTGGAAGATCTCTGTTTATCAGATGTGTGGTGGAGCAGACTTCCCTTACCTATCATGTCCCATTCCTCTTCCTCAGCCCTGCCCTAGTGCAGCCCTCTCATAAAGGGAAGCAGGGACTTTGCTCCCTGCTCGGGTCTCAAGCAGTTGCTGACAGATTTGGGGTGGGTGCACAGAGGCTGCATTCAGAAGATAGGAATCATGTCCCTGTCAATAAGCAGTCAACATCTACGTGTGAGTTGGACGGGCAGACACCCTTTAAAGTGGCTGGAAATGTGTGATCAATTCTAGGCACCATTTGTCTCGCCCTCAGGCAAACTCCCAAAATGAGAACTGGTGGATCACACTTCAGAAGGGCCTGTATTTCTCTTTGGACTAGAGAAGGTGTCTGCATGACTGGTTTACATGGGCAGCCACTGCTTTGTGGGCAACCACAGTTAAGGAGACGACTCCCACTCTCCACACCTCTGTTTCTGGGTCTGCAGTAGTGCCCAAGGTCAGGAGAGCACTATCTCAGCCCATCTGCCTCCTGGAGCTGCCTCATCCTGGCTCCTTGTGCAGTCAGTGGAGGGAAGCAGCTGTGACACACACAGGGTGCACAGACAGCACAGGGAATAGCTCCGGCCACTTTGGGATTATTTTGCTCGCACACTAATTTGCTAATTCCTCACAGGGCAAGAGAATGTCAATGCTTCTCAGTCAGTACCTGGGAACAGATGAGAGCCACGGGGTGAAACAAAGAAACAGCTTCACAGCACCACTTTTTGTTTCCCTGACCAGCCTTTCCTACCTGGGACCTGAAGTGAAACTAGTGACTCAAAGCTCTGCAGCTTTCTCTCATATCCCTGGGCTTCTGGAGCCAACCAGATAAGCCCATTTTATTTCTTAATCATGAGGTTGGTTAATAGCCACGATAGAGATGTATCTGTTCCTTGGACACTGGGCCATGACAGATTGGATGCATCTTCTCAGCTGCTCCTTGCCCACCCCTCCATCCTGTGGCATTTCATCAAAGGAATATGGGGGCTGCCTTTGGTGCACAAGTTGAGTTGATGAGAGGAGAGAAATGGGGGCAAAAAAATAGCAACAACTGTTGACTCAAAACAAATCTGTTGAGAATCATGTCCCTCCTTCCTCTAGGTTGTCCTTCTACACCCTGGATCAGTACTGAAGACATTTGGGGTGGGGAGACCAGCCTGGGACAATCTAGCAGGACTAATTTTGGAAGTTGCCCCATTGTGTGGCTCGTGGACAAGGAGGAGGGAACTGGTGAGGGCAGGGAGCGGCCCTGGCAGTGGTGGGGAGCCTCGTCGCCTCTTTCTAAGACAAACAATAGCTGAACGCAGCTGGTGCCCTCCCCCTCGCTTTCCCCCCCTGCCCCTCCAGGGCCGTTTTGAAAGGCAGCGGGAATGCTTTTGAGACTGCGCCAGTGGTTGGACTGGCATAGGAAACAAAAGCAGGAAATTCTGTTCCCCCGTAGATAGTGTCTCGGCAAGGATTACAAAGCTCAAAACAGACAAAACACGAGAGAGAAGTCGAGCTGGGGGGGCTGGGGGACGACGGGCGGGAGCAGGGTTAGAATAGAAAGGAATTTGCTCTGAAGAGACCGTTTATAAATAAATTCCTGGGCCAGCCCAGCCGCCGTGGCGCGTGCTCCAGTTCCCACACGTGCCGACCCCTCCACGCTTCGCCGCTCCTGCTGCTCCCTGCAGCCAGCCCTGGCCAAGTGACCCCGAGGCCCTGCAGCCCCCGGAGCTCTTATCTACGGGCAGGAGGTGAAGCAACGCTACCCTGACTTAGCTCCTGCCCCGTAGCTCACCCACGGACACGTGCTCTGCTGCTCTCATCCTAAGGGCCTCTGGGAGCCCGCGTCCTTTTGTGGATGCCAAACCTGGAAACCCACTCAGCCTTTTCCTCCTCCGTCACCCTATTTCCACCCCCCATTTTGCTGCCTCCTACACTGATCCTTGTCCAATTCAAGCCCTACTGACTGAGCATCTCCCAGGGTGAAGAATGGGGATGCCAGTTCCTTGCACTCACCTTGCCCATCTCCTTGCACCATTTTTGGAAGCCAGTGTCCAGACAGTTAGGAGATCTAAAAACCATCTAGTTGCCTCTAACTCCCGTAAGTTTCAGGGGGACTAAGTCTGTAAACAGCCAGGTTTTGGCTCCTGAATGGTTCCTATATTTATAATGAAGTCTGTTGATAGTGTGCCCACTGAAAAACAGAATATCCCCTCCCAGCCCCCCCAAAGACTTAATTAAAAATAGAGGAGTGTTTGGTGAAGAGGAGATTTACCTACGGAGTCTATCCGCAGGGCACGCTGGAGGTCACTGATGGAGCGCACTGAGCTGCCACCCAAAATTTCATAAATGTCTTCAGGTATGGGGTCCCCCTGCCAGACGACAAAAACAAAAGAAGGGGAGAAACAAGCATTAGAGAGACGATCTGCAGGTACTGGCTGTGTCACGGAGCAGGAGCAGGGAATCAAGCACGGGGGAGACATGACAGAATCAGCAAAACACAAAGACGTGCGTTGTGTTGGCTTTGAAACCTTGAGGGCTTTATTCCTCATGAAGACATGAACCTGAAACCTAAGCAAAAGGAAGAGAGACCCTCTTGCTGCCTCTTGCAAAGCTGTCAGGACACTAAAAAAGCCCAAAAATACCCAGGCTGTGCAGCAGAGCCCTGGACACCAAGCAAGAAGCCAGCAAGGCTTCCTTCTCCGGCGGTGTATGACTTCTCCAGGTGGCTTCTCATTCCTGCTGCCTGCAGTAAAGGCGTTTTAACAGACTTCCCTTACACTATCAGATAAAACCTTCCTAATATTTCCCTCCGTTATGAAACTCCTTCACGGGCTTTGTCGGTTATCGTGTGTATGTGCGTGTGCGAGCGCGTGTGTTTGCAAACCACAGAGGCCCAATAATATACATCATTTGCATACTCTTTTTTAAGTAAAAAAAAAGGTGGGGGGTGGAGATGAAGATTGACCTTCGCAGCTGAGCCTGCGGTGAAATCACAAAAGCTGCTGGGAGGTGATGGGCTGACGAGCTGATTTGGAGGAAGAAACATACGGGAGTTTGGATGTCATTGCACACCAGCACGAAAAAACCTTAAGTAAGCAGGTTTAGCAACATCAGACAATGGGCCAAATACAGAGTTTGTGCAGGCAGGTGCAATGCCATCAGTCTCTCGGGAATTTTACTCTGGCACTAGGCTAGAGTGGGCCCCAGTGACAGCACTTAATAAGAGTACAAAGGAGTGGTGTGGGAAAGCAAGTGCTGATTAAAACATGCTTCCGAAAGACTCAAAAAAGAGACAGAGGAAAGTACTGGCCGAAGTGTTTGCTTAGCTCCCAGCTCTCTTCATTCAGGGCTACTCAAGCAGAAAAGCTGCTCTTTCAGCTGGGTGCTGGACCGTGTCTGAGGCACAGCCCTCCGCATGTCCCTGTAACTGAGAGGAGAGCTTGGCTTGTGTGCCTGTGAAATGCAGGGATTTTCGTGTGGGTTTTTATGGACAGTTGGTGGCATGTGTGTGGTCCTCCTACTGTACAGCTATTCCCTCCCTGCCTGCGTTCAGTGCAGAACGTATTTTCCTTCCGTTCGCAGCAGAGAAAAGCCACCAGGCAGGTGGCTAAATGTTGGCTTTAAACCTTGAGGGCTTTGGCCCAAACCTGCAGCCACTTTTGGATGGCTGCTTGAGCCTGGCACTCTCTCACACGTGCCTGTCCTTGGCCACCCACCGTTTGCTTCCATAGCAGGACAACAGGAGTGCTTCCTCCTCAGCCCTGCCAGACCACCCTCTAATACTATAACTTTAAGTGAGATGCAGTGATGTGAAGGTTGCTGCAGACCAAGGAGGTTCAGAAACCTCCTGAAGGTTCCTGCAGAGCAGACAACACCAGTGTCCTAAACCACAGCCTGATGCACCAGACAGCTTCAGTCAGACCGAGCTTTCCTGCCCCGCTCCATCCCTGTCACTGCCACATCTCACCACAGATCTGGCTGTCCGCCTGCAGCAAAAAGCAGATATTACATCCCCAGGCATTACTTCCTCAGTCTCTGAAGGAGGGGGAAGCAGCATCAGTGATGAATGCACAGCAAGAGAGAGACTTGTATAATTCAGGGATCACTGAATAGCTGCGAAATGAAGATGCCTTCTGACATCTCCTGCTGCGTGAGGAAGAGAGAGACCAACAGCCCAGTGCTGGAGAGGCTCTGCAGCACTTCCCTGCCTTGTGCCACACACATTTACTGGAAGAGGGATCATTTGCAATTCCCAGTACTTGCAGTCAGAGCTCAGTGCTGGGTGGGGAAATTGCAGGCTTTCAATGTTTGCACCTGTCAGCCAAACGCGTTTGTGTACAAATGCTGCTCTGCACGGATGCCTCTGGACCTTCCTGACACTTAATACATGTAGGAAATGGAACTTTATTTTAAACTCTGGCACTTGCTGGGGGGAGAGCGTGGGCAGGTGTTACGAGACTCAGACTCGGCGACTTTGGAAGCGAGCTGGGAGGTGTCACCTTGCAAACTGAGCAGGAGGAACAGGGATGAATTAGGGATTGAAAACGCAGGCCCTCAGGAGCCGTACTTCTGGTGACTGCCTGTAGCAATGAGCTCCACTCCCTGCTCATGGCAGCAGTTTTAGATGCCAATTTTTTCTTGTTGCAGATACTACCAGCATGGCTATGGTGTAACACCAGCCCACACGGCTCATAATCCTGTTCTCCTCCCCCATCTCTGTAAGGCAACTCTGCCAGTGACAACTGAGCCTGTGAAGCTCCTTACCTTACCCTTGTAAACCAAGGCCAAGGCTGGCCTAAGAGCAGCAACAAACCTGAGCTGAATGCCTTGTCCTTGCTCCCTCTGGGGTCTGTCACTGGGAACAGCCATGCCTCTGTCCCCCGCCCCAGCCCTGTGCCTGGGAGGCTCTGAGATGGAGCACTGCACACACCCAGCCTGGGGCACTTGTGGGATGAGACACAGGGAAGCAGAGGTCCATCAATCACCTCCACCTAGTCCCATGGGGTCAGAAGGTAGAGGAGCATTGAGAGAGGTGGGATCCCCAAGAGACCAGCCCAAGCAGCTGGTGCTTTTCCTGCTCAGCAGCTCCTCTGGAGTTATTTGCCTAACACAGGTTAACAATCTCCTTTTTTAACTGTGCGGCAGATCAAAGAAGACTTTTGTCTCAATGGACTCTTGGCTGGCTGTCAAGTGCCCCAAGGCCTGGCCCCGTATTCCTGCAAGGCCCTGAATTCTTAGAAGAAAGCTTGTTCTTCCCTCCCTCCTTCTGTTCCCCAGTTCCTGACTCTGACTCTCCCCTGAGTCGCAAGGGCACCCCCCAGTCTGCCAATCCCTTGGCAGGGACATTCACTTCCCTTTCTTGTGCTGGTTGCTGGTGCTTGAGGGGCCGTGGCACATCTGGCAGAAGGCAGCAGAGCAGCTGCTGCTTGCACTGTGGCTGTTGCACTGGAGCCTCTCAGCACATCAGCTTTGCTCCCCTCCTTTCAGATGTCCAGCAGCACTGTTTGGCCACTGTAAATAAATACAGGTGCAGCAGTTCCCCTGTTCCCGCTCCCCACCCATGCACTTTCCCAAAATCTGCCTCGTCCTTAGCCCCACCACCTCTTGCTCTGGAGTTTCTCCCCAACTTATGCTTTTGAGAACCAGGGATGCTGAAAGGTCCCCTTGCCATCAGAAGGTGCCAAGCTGGTGCAGGGAACAGGCAGTGTTGTGCTCTGCACTCTCTGGCGAGGATTTCACAGTCTTGCCTGAAGGTGTGTCTCTTGCTAGCTACAGAGGAGAAGGAGGGAGCAAAGATTGTGCGACCAGCAGGGAAGGCAGACCCTCAGGGCTCAAAGAAATCCCAAGGTGAGGACTCCTCCAAATCCTTTTTCCAAGCTGGTGTGACTGCACATAGAAGGACAGAACGGTGTCAGCAGCACCAGTTTGTGAAGGGCAGGGAAGCACCCACCAATTCACTCCTCTGCCCAGGAGAGGAGGACTTTCTGAGCACCTCCACACCCACCATGGCAAGGGATTTGGCACCAGGGTCTCGAGTGATCAGCCAGGCAAAAACCCCAAACAAACAGCATTTTTTAATTCCCTCTGAAGCTGATGTGTGGACCCTGAGGGGAGACTCCAGCGCATTCCCTGGCAGAGGGCAAGACCAGCAGCACCTGCCACCAGCACTCCCCCAGCACAGGGCTTCCACCCTTCCAGCACCACTCCTGGCTACAGGGGGACCCTGACAAACGCCTGCCAGAGTGCTCTGCAGCAGGTACAACCCTCTTCACGTGAACCCATTCCACCTGGAGTCGTGGCTTATGTATTCCTCCCTTAAAATAATCAAACAATGTTTGATCTAGTCCGTGTTCCTAAAATACAGCCAGACCTACCCACCCTTTTTCCATTTCAAGGGGGACTCCACTGCTCCTCCACACTCCCCCCACACCTCCCCTGCAAGGACTGGAGGCATTTCCACCCCCGGAGCTGGTTGTGTACCAGCAGCACTGGAAACAGCGCAGGAGCCCTGTCATTCCCTCCTGCTGCTGCACATCAGCTGACAGTGAGAGGGAGGCAGGGACGACTCGCCTGGCTCCTTCCACAAGCTCACCCCAGACGTGTCATCCATCCCAGCTTCCACTGCTTTGTCCTTGTCACTGCCTCGTGCTAGGAAGACTAGGGAAGAACGCCGGAGCCTTGCAGCAGGAAGGTGCAGGGGGGAGCTGGGTCGAGGCTATAAGCAAGCGCCCAGCCGCACCCCATTCCTTGGGAATTCCAGAAAGCGCTGCCAGTGGGGCTTCACCCCGGCACAACCACGGCTGGCTCAGCCCATCTCTGTAAATGTTGCAAGGCAACTATTGCAGCCCGTGGGGCAAATGCAAATAGGTTTAGCATCCTCGCTTCCCAACTGGCAAATACCTTCCCGCTGAGGCTTGCACTCCCTCCGGCTGGAAGAGCTCCAGGGCCCTCCAGCTCCAGATGGGTGTGATCAAAGAGGGAGAGGGACTCAGGAGGCTCCATCTCTTTGCTCAGGGCCTCTGCTGATCTGGGGAGCTACTGTTCCTCATGCACTTTCTCCGGCATGGCTGGGGAGGAGCTGCAAGCCCATTCGGAGGATGACTCTGGTTCAGCAGCCTGGTGGGAGCTGTTCTGTCTGTGCCCAGTGCAGAGGGTGCAACACACTGCCCTCAAAGCAACTGTGACCACTGGCTGCAGGCTGAAGCATCTACCCAAGCAGAAACCTTCTTGGTTCCCCTGTCATACAGTGACAAATATCACAATTCCTCCCATGAAACCTCGGGCCAGAATTACCAAACTCTAACTCTACTAGGCTGTTACAGAGGTGTGCAGTATTTCAATCTGATTATGGCAACTGAGTAACAGCAACTTGGGAACGGACACTTCCATCTTCACCCTTCCCCAGTGCCAACCCTAGCTGAGATTTCAAGCTGCAGGGGAGAAAGAGATCTGAGCCATCCACAGAGGAAATACCATCCTCTGCCCGAAACAAGCATGACCACTGGGTAGCCCACAGCTCTTACTGCTTCCTTTTGTGGCTGGGGCAAGGGCAAAATGGGCCCACAGCGAGGTGACGTGATGCTTTGCACCCAGCCTCTTCTTTGCCATCTCACGAGGGGTGCGCCCACTTACCCTGCCCAAAAATGAGGAAGGAAAAGAGAAAAATGATGCAAAGAAGGGAAAGTTTTGGTGGAAGGATATTTGCTGCCCCTGACAATCAAGCTGCATATCCAACCCACAGTTTTGCCATCTTGGGTGGAGCTGAAGTGGGAACCCAGAACTGTGCGGGAATGTTAGGGGCTTTCTGCTCCCCTCAATCTGCATGCAATCAGATGACAGCAGAGGTCAAAGGATTTGGGGGTTTGGGGGTCCTTTTCCTCAACCAGGGCTGGGGAGGAGGCTTCAATTTCTGCACAGGGAAACCGAAGTGGGTTGGGGTGTTTGTTCAAATCCACCACGCGGCCCTTACCCTCTGCTTGGCTTCTTCCTAAGCAGCACGTTCAGGACTGCTGGGCACGATGCTTGTGTGGAAGCCCAGCAGACACTCACCTCCCACCCCTTCCCCCAGCTGGGCACACACCTTGCTGAATAACCACGCCACTCAGTGTCGGTGCCGTGCCTCTACTGGCACCGTCCCCTTCCTCCCACTTTCCAAAGCCCCACGCCCTTTCTCCACTGCCCCCGGCAATGCCAGGGTGAATTTCACACTGTGCGTTATTCCAGAGGCGTCAAGAGGGCCCCGGTCCCTGCTGTACCCGCACTGATGCCAAAATCACGGGGTGGGGTGAGAGGCTTGAGGGAGCTGGCACCCGCCCCGGGGTGACAGCCCTGGGCGAGGCAGGGCAGGAAGCTGCGGGTTCCCCGGGGCTCGCCAGCAGCATCCCTGCTCCCACATTAACCGGGGCCGCTTCAGCCTGGTCTCGCCTGCCCCTGCAGCCGGGGGCAGACACGGGGGTGGGTGTATTCCCAGGCGAGCCCCCTCGGCGGGCCCGTCCCGACGGAAGCGCCCGCTCCGGAGGGATGTCCACTCCAGAGGGNCGGGGCCGGCAGCTCGGCAGCACCGCCCGCTGCCCGCGGCGGAAACTCACCTCCATGCGGGCCAGGGGCAGCGAGAGGATGAACGCGAAGACCACGCCGAAATTCATCCCGACTCCAGGCCCCGCCGGCTGCGGGCACATGGACGGCGAGCCCCGGGAGGGAAGCGCTTCCCGCAGACAGCCCCGCGGCCGCCCGGCCTCAGGCATCGAGCGCGCTGC
This sequence comes from Hypocryptadius cinnamomeus, assembly GCA_013400635.1. Lineage (NCBI taxonomy): Eukaryota > Metazoa > Chordata > Aves > Passeriformes > Zosteropidae > Hypocryptadius > Hypocryptadius cinnamomeus. The sequence goes on from VYZP01026445.1 coordinate 79,508, forward strand.
GCGTTCCCATGGCCCCTGCGAGCCCGGAGGAGGTGGGAGAGTCGCAGGAGCCCTTGGAAGAGGACGTGGAGGAGATGGTGGTGAAGGGAGACAGAAGTAATTCTCGGTGACTCGCCTGCCTCTGCGCTATCTCATAAGCCCGGTGGGAAAAAAATGCAGTCCCTCGGAATTATACACATCCAGAGTCTGGGTCCCCCTTGCCGCAAGGGATGCTTCAGTGGTGCCTTCGGCTAGGTGGTCCACATGCTATTCTTCCTCTCGGTTTTCTTCCCTTTTAAAAAAATGCGTATCTGTAAAAGCTTTTACATGCAGGTAACAATGTCTCAATGTTCTTAAAAGAAGGTGCACGGAATAGTAACTAAAAGGAAAAAAAAACTTTTCCAAAGTTTGGTGTGAAATCCAAATAATGAAATCTTCTTCCTTAAGTTGTCCTCTTCTTAAAATGCTCCTTTCCTTCCTTTTTGCCACTTGCTTTTTAGAGAAAAGTTGCCAGTGTGCACTTGAATTTCTTCCCCTTACATTAGATTCTGGCTCGGGTGCCTTCTCGTTCCAGGTGTTGGCAGTTTGCTTGGACGGGAGGTTTGCTTTGGGTTTGGAGACAGGTGAGAGCAAATGTTTTTGCTCTGGGTTGTGAGTGTGTGTTTGTGTGCGTGCGCTGAGCCTTGACAAGCCTCAAAGTGGAGCCACTGATGCTGCCTCCCGCACTCTGTTGCAACAAAAAAAGAAAAACAAAACAAAAAAAAAGGCAGAAAAGGTAAAATTGCAGGAGAGGCGAGTGAGCCGACAGGTCTTTATTTTCTGCGAGCTGCAAGAGAGACTAAGCTGGCACTCGGGGCTGCTCCTTTTATGAAGGAGAGGAGATGGGTGGAGCATAATTTGCCATCCTCCTCTTTGGCTGGGTATCAAGGAACAAATCTAGTGAGGGAGTAGCAGTTCATTGCTGACAAAATAAAAAGTGTGTTAATTTAAATGATAAATTAATTAAAAATGACTAATGCTGCAGCAACCTGTATAATGTGGCTTTAATATCGCGTGAGGAATGGGGACAGAAATTCCTGCCTCCTCGGCAGGAGATAAGAAGAGAGGAGTTCCCGGCACGGTAGTTTGTTATTTTTTTTGGCCCCAGGTTCTCGCTGTTTCAGTCTGGAGCCCATTCCTCTAAGCTCCACTCGCTGCCTTCCCTGCCCTGCTACACCACTAGCTCCGGGGAGAGAGATGACTTTAATATCTCACATCTCTTTGTGTGCAGGGGAAAAGAAGAAGCCAGAGAAATTTACACGTTGCTATAAGACAATCTGGTGTTGCTCGTGGCACCCGGAGGTATTTTGCTGCATGATTATCTCCACGATGTAATAAACATCTGAAGGGAAATTAAGCCAGCAGATATTTGCTGTGGGGGGAGAGGGATGGGGAGGGGAAGGCTGCTAACAGGTGAGTTCAAGAAAGAGTCATATCCTATTGAAAAAAACACCATCTCCCGTACATGCGAGCGATCTCCCGGCGCCAACTCGCACATCGGAAAACGCACTCCAGGCACGACCAGGAGGGATCTCTGCACCATCTTTGTGCAGGCTCGTATCCACCGATGCATTCCTGCACCGTCATGCACCGCAGGCGCTCGCTGGCTCGCTCGGCAGGCGCTCGCTCTGAATCCCAAGCATCTCCCCTGCTTTTCCTATGCTACGCACACGCTCCTGCTCGAGCCGCTCGCATGCACAGCTACGTGCAAATTTTGTCTCATTCACACATCCCTGGGCATCCATGTGTTCTCCTTCACTCTCCCCCTCTCTCTCCCCTTCTCACATGCATACACCCACTGGCATACCCGTGGCCTCATCTCACAGCATCACACATGCTCCCTTAGACTCTCTGGGTGCCTGGAAGTCTCCTGCAGCCTGCCCTCCCCAAAACACACGGTCTCACACCAGCACTCCCATATGCACCCTCCAAAGTGCCCGGGCACAGGAGGAGCAGCCACTGGAGCTGAGCAGCAGGCAGCCCCTCAAATGCTCCTCTGTAGCAGGCACCTGACAGCACACCCCAGCTTGGCTAGCTATGCTCCTGAACCTGGTTTTGGTCTCATGGATTCGGGTGTTGGTCAGGAAGCACAGGGACACAAGGAATACTGGGGGTCCTCCATATAGCTAGCTTAAAATAGCCTGGGTGCCCTGGGGCAGCACGTCGAGGTGCTCTCGGGTCACAAGGGATCACCTTCACTCTTCCTAACCCAGTAGAAGAGTGGGCAGATTTCTCCCCAGGTGGGGAGTTGGTCAGAGCCGTGTCAGCTCCAAAGCCCAGGCCATCTGAGGTGCATGAGTGCAGGGATAAGGAGGGTCCTGGGACTCCCTCAAACCGAGTCTCAAGTGGCTGGGTTCCAATACTGGAGCTCAAGGGGGAGGAAGTAGAAATGCAAGGCATACCTTTGCTGATTTCCACCGCCAGAGACCTTAACAAGACTCTATCTTAGATGCTCCAGCCATGATAGCCCTGTCCCACCCCAAATTCCTCAGGACACTCTTAGAATTCCCCTCATTCTCCATTCTGGCCCGCCAGCAGCGTACCAGCCATTTCAAGTGATGATAATGGAGCTGCAACCCTGATGTTCACCTGGCTGCTGAAACACCTTTTGAAACCTGCAGAGGGCTTCAAAAAAATGGTTTTAAAAGGGCCTCAGTCCATTTCACCCCTTTCCAAACGGCACCAGCCAAAGAAACGCTGTAGCCTTGTGCTCCTTAGCAGTCAGCAGGGGGAAAGGTGAGGATTTGACAAGTCCTTCTATCTCTGTAGAGGGCTCTGGGGACAGCTGGGTCCTGAATTTCCATGACCCCGTTACGTATTTAAGGTTCCCAAGGGGTCAGTGGAGTCCCAGGTGCCTTTTGAGGATCTCTGCCCTCAAATAAGCTGGCGTGGCTCCACTACCTTCGTGCCGCCTGTGTGGGGAGTCCCCCACGCTCTAGTGGCTTCCTGGCCAGGACAGAACAGCCTGCGTGTGGGAGGGCTGATCAAATTCCTCAGCAGGGAGAAATATTGCTGCCAGAGAGGAGAAGGTCTCAGCAGAAAGCTAGCAGGAACTGCTGCAAATGTCTTGCTTGGTAGCAACAAGAGCTGCTGCAGGGCCTGATTTTGGGGGAGATATGGGTGGTGTGCTTTTTTTTTTTTTTTTTTCCTAATATCCGGCTCTATTACATGCTAGATGGGATAGAAATAGAGTTATTTATTTTCATGCGGATGATGCTGGGCAGTTTTTAGAAGCTCGACATCAGAAACAAAAAGCTAATCCCCGTTGAACCTCCAGACAGCAAGGAAGAGGATGTTTGGAATTTGACTAATCATCTACCTATGACCCTGCCTGGAAAGAGAGCAAAGTGATACTCAAGCTGCTCAGCCTTCAGCGGTTATTCTGTTTTTAAGACAGGGACAGATTTTTTTCTAGTGATGTCTTTAGACTGCCTGGGTTAGTCTCACTGGCACAGAGTTTGATAGGGTGCATGCACCTAAAACTGCTGTGCCTTGAGCCTGCTGTGGGCTCCTTTGATTCTCTTACTTCTGTGAAATTAGTTTGACATCTGTCCCACAAACCTCTAAAACTAATGGGGATAACTGGATCTCCCTCTCACCTGGCCTGTGGGGTGGGCATGCAGGCCTGTGGGGCTACTGGTGCCCCACATGTCACAGGTTAAGAGTTTGAAACCACGAGGCCATATATTGGGAAGGTATTTTGAGGCTACGTGAAGCATCTGGACCATAAAAATGTCCCATTGGAGCATCACGACTTGACAAGATCTGGTTGCAACTGTGCTAGCTGGCAATGGCCCCACAGACAAACCACAACAAAACACGATTTCCTAAGAGCCTGCACCAGGATTTCTTATTGAAACACTTTCACCACCAGTACAGCTCTGAAACCTGCAAACAGCTGAACTCATCTCCCTGGTTATTCTCTTATCACTAGGGAGGAGAGCAACACGTGTCTGAGGACAATAGGCAGTTCCTTGCTGCAAAGCAGCTCTCCCCTCATCTCGTGTTGATGGAAAAAATGATCGTACTAGCCACCATCCACAGCAGCATGAAGTGAGGGGTGACATATATTTTTTAAATTTATTACCCTTTTTTTTTCAGAGGGGGTAGGTAGAGAATTATGAAACAACAGGAAGAAAAACAGGGCTTACAATGGAAAGCAAGACTCAGTCTGAACAGCTGAGGTGTCTCAGCCTCTCCATGATGAGTCCTATTTTCAAAACAATCAATGGAAAGAAATTAGGAGGTGTTGACAGCCAACGTGTAGTCAGCCCGCCCACTCAAGGTATCTAGCTTAGGTGCTGCTGCTGCTCCGGTCTCGGAGTTCAGGAGAAGGATGAGCAATCCCTGCGCCTACGCCGTGGGGCTGCCGCAGCCGTCAATGGAGGGGAGACGAAAGGAGGCACCTGGAGTAAGTTTTACACCTCGTTTACACCCGGAGATCCGTTCTGCGGGCGAGCTGGTTTTACAGCACAGCCCCCGGTGGAGTGGGGTTATCCCGACTATCGCAGGTGATAAGGGCAGGGTTCCTGCGCGGAGCTCACGCTGGGTTTCGCGGCGTTTGCCCCAGAGGTGCTGACATGCGAGCTGCCCCCACTTCCTAAGGACTGAGCTCGGTTTAATGGGGGAAGGAGGAGGAAAGGAGAAGAGAGACCAAAGGAAGGAGGCAGAGACAGGCAAGGAGCTCGGTGTTTGTATTTGGGGCTGGAGAAAGGCAGAGCCTCAGGGTACCCAGGGCTTGCATAATTTGCCTTCCCGCCCCTGGCACTGGCAGGGAAAATGCTTTCCAAGGATGAGTAAAACCCTGACAGAGCCAGCGGCTCCAGGGGAAAGGGAAGGTGTCACCTGGGGAGCAGGCGTTTGATGGGACCTGCCAGGCTTTCCCGGGGAACCACCCCCTCTGCCTATCTCTCTCCGTCAGAGGGATTCCCCCAGCCCCTCACCACCTCCCTCATCTCACCCATTCCTGGCAGGAACCTGGCAGAGAGGAGAGGATGGGGAAGGGGGACAGGGACAAGCATGCAGACACATGCAGAGGGCAGAGCCCAGCCCCTGACGGCGGCAGATGGGGAGAGGGCTCGTGTCGGCTGTGCCTTCCTGCCCTGTGCTTTGAGATGAAGGGGAAGGCAAAGGCATTTCACATCTCTGCGGATGTGCAGCTCGAGCAGGATTCAAAGAGAAAAGGCAAGGCTGGGGGGCACTGATTTCCCAGCAGTTTCCCCTGTGCACACACGCTCCTGCATCAAGTGGGGAGGAGGGGATGCAGCCTTCTCTGATCACACTGCCATATATTTCTCCCCCACCCCAACCCCCAAGTTTAGGGTAGAAGGGAACAATTTCCTTACACTGGCAACCATCCATTATGTCTATGGATCTGCTCCCCACCCCATTCCCCCTCTCTTTCCTGTTTTGATGAAAGGAAAAAATGTTCTGCTTTCCTTCTTTATTTTTCCAGACTGGTGAATAGCACTCGAAAGGAATTTCTCTCCCTCCCCCTTTCCCCTCTCCCAGTATAATAAATATATACGTACGCGTGTGTGAATACACCACACATCGCAGGTCATCTGTTGTTTTTCAAATGGCATATACTATTTTTGTTTCCAGATTGATTAGGTGGGCAGCGGTCCCCCTTTCCACTGACACCACCCCAAACACCGCTTCCCCTGCCCTCGCCCTCTGCCACTCACCACGTCCCCATCCTTTGCCCCCGGCTCCGCAGCGAGCGGCGGTGGCGGCGGCAGCAGAGAGAAGGAAGCTTTGCTGAGCTGGAGTAAAAATAGCCCCAGCAGTTACTCAGCTCAGAACGTAACATGACTCATGTGAAACGAAGACGAGGGTCGAAAACCAAAAGCAAGAGGTTCTCCCTCCCCGGCCCCCAGCACCTGCTGCTCATGTCACAGAGCAAAACCCACTCAAAGTGCTCCTCGCTGGGGGTCAGGGTGTCAGCCAAGATGGAAAGCCCCGCTTGTGCTACCTGCAAGAACTGGTCCTCTTGCCTGCACCCATCTGGTGGTACTGACACCAGCAGCAGGCGGGTTTGGTGATGCTGCAGCCGACTTTCAGCTCATTTAACCTCCCTTAAGCTGCGGGCCCTGAGCAAAGCTGACATCCCACTGACACAGTGGGACCAAACACTCCGCAGCAGCACAACAGCACAAGTGCAGCCAGGCACCCCAGTTTGCTGTGCCTGCTGTGGACTGAGCCTGGAGAAGCCAGCGAGGTCGTGCCCACCCTGCACCCCACCCCTGTCACTGGGCAGAGTGCCCCCCACGCCGTGTGGGGGACAACTCGCTCCCGGGGGCGGTGGGAGAGCAGCACGCCTGGCCTGGCAGGAGGCAGGCCGCCGCTATCTTCTGGCCTGTGTAATAAAGGAGGGAGTTTAAAAATAGACTTTGAGCTGCAATGCCGGAAAGGCAGCGAGACGTATAGAGCGGGTGTGTGTTTATCCTGCACGCCCCGTGCCCGACGCCCCGCTGCCACGGGCACCTGCCCCAGAGCAGGGGCAGCGCTCACGGCTGCCCGTGAGCCTCACCGGGAGAGTGCGGGGCTGAGGGCAGCCCTGAGCTCTGCCTCACAGCTGCCAGAGCTGCTCAGAGGTGCCCACCCACCAGCCCATCCCAAAGCCGTTTGGAACTGTGGGACGTGCACCTCTCCCCCATGGCAGACCAGCATGATGTGTGGCTCCTCCACCCCCGTATATCCAGACAAAGTGGCATCTCTCAGGACAAAGCCTTTCAATAGATCCCCTGCCCTCTGCCCTCTCCTGAACAATGAGAAATCAAGGAATATTGTCCGAGCTGAATAAAAAGATCTAAATTTAGAGTGTCTGATGTGTTCTTGGTTTCCTGCCATAACTCCCCTCCTCCCCGTCCTCCCTCTTCATTGCTTGCTTAGCCTTATGCACAGAAAGGTTTCTGGTGGGGTGAGATCACCACCAAGACCCTGTCTCCCCAGTGATGAGACAGAGGGGAATTCCAAGTTTGACTCTAGTCTCTGTTTTTGTAAGACAGGGAGGAGGGGAGCACACTGGTTTTTTCCTCACCAGCTTAGATGTGCAGAAAAGGGAGGGAAACCTAAGATCAGGAGAGAAGAAACTTTCTCTCCCACTTCAGCCTCCTCATGTCATGGCCCTGACCTGCCCCGAGCACTGTCCATATGTTTCCATCTGCTCATGGCATCCTCTCCCACAGCTCTGCCACGGCAAGTCCTCAGAGCAGTGCTGCCCCTGTGCTGTTCCAGCCCAGAAGCTCAAGCCTGTAGGACCCTCACTGTCCTCCCACCTTCTCCAAGTGGGCCTGGCCAGAAGCAAGAAGCTCAGAAAGAACAAATAAAAGCAGAAAACAGCCTGTCACAACCCCCAGAAAAGCCCAGAGGGGAGGGAGAGGAGGGGTGTTATCCAGCAATGTACTCCCGATGTTTAAACAAGGGACTCCCTTGGGTTCCTGCCTGATAAGTCTGGGTGTCAGGGGAATCTATTCATTTGTTTTCTTTTTTAAACAAAAAGGCCTTCCCACAACCACAGTGAGGAGGGAGCCAACACCTCTTGACAAACAGTCATGTCTTAAGTGCACACATGGGAATCCGTTCAGCCTTGCTCCTGGAGAGGAAAAAAGCCTAGACTGCGTACTGACCACATTGCTTAGTGTCAGTGGAAAGGGAAGCACGGGCCAGCAGCATTTTCTGCACAAAGATGGACACCAGCAGCTAACTCAAGCTTGCCAGCATGTCTGTGGGGTGTCTGGAAGTGCAGAGATCTTTTCCAATAGTGGAATCCAGGCAGGTGGGCTGGGACACTGACTCAAAAGCAAGGAAAACTTTTCTCACCCTCCTTTGGCTTCAAACAGTGTCTCCCAAGAGCTTCCTCTGACCCTCCCCAGCTTGGTCACTGAGTTGACAAGCAGGTGGAACAGGACTCTGAGGCCAGACAGGCCCTCCCTGCTTTGCTCTCTTTCCCTGGCTGCATAATGTGTCTGGGGGGATTATGAGTCTTTTTTATTACTATTATTGCTAATTTCCCTTTTGCCAAGCATTCAGGGACAGGGTCTTCAGAATGACAGCACACCGAGTGTGCCAGAGCCATTGCTGGGACAGGAGAGGGGAAGGAGCAGCATTTGGTGTTCCCAGGGAAAGGGAGAGCAGCCACAGCCCAGCCAACACAGTGTGAGCTGCAGAGAAGCCAAGCAGGGCTGGACCCACTGGGGCTGAGAGAAATGCTCCCCTTCCTTCCCTCTCAGAAAGAGTGAGCAGCACAGGGGGCTCAGGAAGTGAGAGCTGGGACCCCTTTGCCGCTGGAGACTGAGTTTAGTGCCCATTCCCAGCTCAGAGGGATTGGCAGCTCTGGAGGCTGGGGAATGGAAAAGTTCAGGTCTCCAGTTCCATGTGCAGCTGCTGCCAGAAAGCATCAGACTAATGGATGCAGCAGGGTGGGAAGGGAAAAACCAGCACCAAGGCCCCTGGAGAGGAGGCTTCCTACCATGGTCTGGCTTGTCACCAGCAAGAAGAGGGCTGCTGCACAAGAGGGGACACTCCAGGTGTGCCCCCCCTGGTCCAGGTATAGTTCCTTGGTACCTAAGCAGAGACAGAGATGAGGTTGGAGATGAAGTAACCCACAAAGCAGGTGTTGAGTCTGTCTGGGAAAACTGGTCAGGAAGCCAGGACAGCCAGGGACAGGAACAGGCATGGATGTGCCTCCAGCACAGCTGGGCTAAATGGAGCATAACATCAAGGTGTGTTCTCACACCTCGTGGAGGTCTGGGCTCCGTGGATGGCTCCTTGTGAAATGTTGGATAACACACGGCAGGGTCATGGAACTGGGTGAGGATGGTGGCACAGGACCAGTTTAAGGTCACAGTGCAGGGACAGGGAACTTGGAGCCAGGTGGGGATCATAACTTGGAAGCAGTGCAGGTACATGAATGTGCTTCAGAGACACAGAGACGAAAAAAGGCTCCCAGAGGCAGGCAGACATGGGGAGGGGTGCCAAGGCCCCGCTGTGGAGAGCCAGGGAGTGGGAGGGGACATGGGAAAACCAGTGTTGAGAAGCTATAGGGACAGAAAAAGGGGTGCAGTAGTACCCTAAGGTCACTAGGGAAGCAGTGGGGTGCAAGGTCCATGGCCTTCCCCCAACAAGGAGGTGTGGGTCTGGGTCACACATAGCCCAAGACCAGGATCCAGCACAGCTTGGGACTGAGGAAAGCTCAGCTCAGGCCAAGCACAACCCCAACCTGGTCCCACAGGTGATCAGCACCACCAAGGTGACAACAGGGACAAATTCCAGTCCCAGTCTTAGACAAGTGAAGATACTGTCAGGAGCAGCAGGAGACAGGGCTGCAGACAAGGCTGCAGCACAGGTCCAAGGGGCATCCTGGACACCAAGCTACCACCAGCTAAAGACTGGAGTCCACTTGGAACAACCAGCCAGGAAACCAGGACAGCTGGGGACGAGGCTGGGCGCAGATACACCTACAACAGAGCTCAGGCCAGGAGCAGGTACCTGGACCTGAGCTTAAATGGTGCTTAAATGGGGTGAGGGTCCCAGGTGAGCCTGCCCGTGCTCATGGCACTGCCAAGCATGAGCCGTCCCCACGGCAGGATATTTCCAGCCTCTTTAGGGTGTGGGACCTGTAAATCTGTCCCTGGTGAGGCTCACCATCTGGGCAGGATGTTGATTACCTAAACCAGCCAGAGGGAAAAGAGGCTCAAAAGCCAAGACACACCTGAGCAACACGTAGTCATGCTGAACTATCCTCGCCTGGCCTCATCCTTCTTTCCCTCACTCTCCCCTACTCTCTGGAATGATAACACAAGATACTGCCTCCATCTCTGAAACCTATGCCAAGAAACTTTTATTTTTAAATTCACAAACAATGACCTAGCATCTGGTCCAAGGCTTTTTTTTCCCCTTGCTCACAGAGTGGAAATTATATATATATTTAATTAGCTCATCGGAGCTAAATTTCCCTTCCCACCATTCTTTGTTAAAGGCAGATGTAAAATGACCCCCGACTCCAATCTCTATTGAAGGGGGTGTGACCCCTCACCATCTAACAGAACTTTCCAGAAAGCCAGTTTCTCCCATCCTGCCTCCTTGCTTTGTCCAATTGTTGGTAGAGGGAGCCAAGAGTTTAAAATGCCATTTTGGCTGCCTCTCCATTATCTTGGGCAGACGGAGGGTTGAGATACCTCAGAGAATGGAAAAATCCCGATAAAGGGCTGTGGTACAGATATACCCTCACGTCTCACCAGCCCTTGGACCCAGCTGGGATCCAAAGATGCTTTCTTGCTGTTAAAAAAAAAAACAAACAGCCTATTTTTTTTTAAATACCAGCCATCTTAAGTTCTGGCTGGACTTGAAGTGAAGCCCAGCCCGCAGGTCTTTAACTTCTGCACCCAAATATTAGCCCTTCCCTATGCATTCACTGGCCATGTGCCATTCCAGGGCAACTCTCCTGGTCTCAGGAGAGGGGGCTGCCTGCCACCTTCATGCACACCACACTGCCACCAGTGCCACCAGTGCCAGCAGAGGATCGTGGTCACTGCATGAGGGCTGTCTGACACAGGTGCATGCATTCAACCACCTGAGGCATGGCAAGGGGATTCAGTATTCTCTTCACACCACTGAAAATTGTGCTGAAACCTGTAAAAACCTGTGTTTTCTTCATGTTCCCCTTGAAGATATTCCCCGAAGGCATTGCTTTTCTTCTCCTGACCTCTTTTTTAGGAAAGGTACTGGGCTGACTGCCCTGCTCCCTGAAGTCCTGAAGTGGCGAAAGGAGCACACGTTCCCTTTTTTCTGCCCTTGCCAACCTGCCCAGATATTTGTGTGAGCAGCAGGACAGAAAATCCATGGCACGCACATCCTGTACAACCACTGCTCCTCACCTTGGGAAGGGCCCTGTGCTCCAAGGTTCAGCAAGGCCTCCTCCTTTCCACTGAAGCGGCCAACCAGAGATACCTGAAACGTGGATTTTGGTACCTTTGCTATATCTCAATCTTTCTGCCATCCTTCTTCTCGTTCCCTCCCCTCTCCACGCAATTATTTATGACCTGGATCTGGACTTATCTTAACTAAGCAGAAAATAATAGCGTGATGGATGCTTCTGACATGTTTGGGTGCCACAGTGGCCTGGACTTGACTCCGAGCCATCGGTGGTGGTTGGCTCTTGCTTGGAGAGTGTCCTCCAGGATTTTGAGATGAACAGTCCCTAGATGCTTATGCTGTGACTTAGAACCCCCAGATGCCCCAGACTCCCCAGTCAATCTGCTTGGCACAGGCCCAGAACAGGACATGCCAGATGGGCTGTTTTGGACCTGGCAGCAAGTCTGGGCTTCTCTGCATTGCTGTGGACCCATACTGGGAATGTCTCAAAGCTTGGGAGTTGTTTGATCACTGCCAAATCTCCTTCAATGTCTGAGCCACAATAGAAGGTCAAGACAGACGTAAAGGCCGGCTCCTGCTGCTGCTCCGGAGTGACTGCGAATAGGTCAGACTTATCTCAAGTAAACACAGCTCTAGGAATGGCACAGACCCTCTTGTTCACCTGTCTGGCCTCTCCTTCTCCTTCTCCCTCACTCACTCCCTGCAGGACTCTCTGCAAGGCTGCTAGGCCTGCAGGAATCTCAGCAATGTTGGTCACACAAAGCCCTCTCCAGTGACAATAGCTCCTTCCTTCCTTCCTTCCCCCATTCCTCCTTCCTTCCCCTATTCCTTCTTGCACCTCTGCAGCTCTCACACATTCACAAAGTTGCTCCCAGGGGTTTCCAGAAGCTCCTGAGCAAAAGCCCATTCCTGCCCTCCTCCCCCAGCAGGGCAGGCCACAGCCATGCAGGGCAGCCAAGGGGGTGCTTTTGGGGAGGAGGGGTGTCCCCACCATGCAGCTCTGCTTGGGAACAGACATATTTACATCTCTGTCTGTGACTGAGGGTGTGGTTTCAAAAACTGGCACGAGTCACTTGGAAAAAAGCTTCTGGAGAAAGCAGCTCTCCTGCCTTCTCCCCTCTCCTTCCAGCTGTGCATTCTCTTTTTTTTTATATAATTTTTTCCCCCCTGGTTCATCCATTTTGCAGGGATTGTTTTCAGCCTGATCAGCTCCAACTTGCCACCCTGCCACCTGTTCACTCACACTGACATAGGAAGCTGGAGAAGGCATGGCAAGGCTGGAGGAACCAGCCCCTTTGCTGCCAGCAGAAGCCAAGACCAGCAGAAACCAATCTTAAAACCACTCGCTCCCTCTCTCTTCATACTGGGAAGTATCCCCACAGCTATGTGGGATATATGAACTGTGGATGTGCCTCTGAGCAAAAGATGCTCCACACATCTCCAGAAGACCACAGAAATGTGGTGTGCAGGGAGATTTTTGCCATATAATTTCTTACATGGGAATGAATGCCATGCAAGTGGCCTGAAGGTTCTCTATGGACTCACGTGTCCCTCTGTGGGACACAGGGCCTGTGGGATTATCTGTGTTTCTTGTGTGAGGCAGCCATACACAACTTTGCCTTTTCCTTGCCCTCACAGAGTTTGATGGGGCTGGAGCTGGGAATCAAACCCACACAAGCTGCTTTGTTCTTCCGGGACTCGGCTGAGGGAAGCGAGTCTGGAAGAAGCAGCAGGGTTGCTATAACCCACCCTCTTCTCCCCCTCCTCCTCTGCCTGTTTCCTGACACAGTTCCTATATAGGACAAGTTGCTGTTGCAATCAACTCTTAGGTTAATGAAACCCTGAATTTACCCCCATTTTCTCCCACCTCTTCAGGGAAACTGCCCAGCAGGCAAAACAAATCCTGGGTATCTGTTCCCTGCTCTGGGGGAAGTACATTCCCAAGGACGTGTGTGGGAACTCAGGCTGGAGTGGCCTGCAGGTCGAGGACCAGTTGATAAGGACCTTTAAGCCTTTAAACCCCACTGCACATAAGAGCACAGGGACATTTATCTCTCTCACGGAGGATGGTAGGAAGAGAGGGAGGCAGAGGCAGGCTTGTGTTTTTGGGATTCCTTCATCCAACAGACAGCTACCCCCAGGGCAGCAGCAGACAGGGAGCAGTGAGAACTTTCAGACATTGCCAGCGAGGTGTTTGCTGGCCCCAGACATGCTGGTTCACTGGTGGTCTGAAGGGCAACCTGGCTGACTGGCTTGGAATAAAACACTGGATTTGGAGAGAGGATAGTGCCTTCCTTCTTGAGCTTTTCTATCAGGTGCAGGGGGACTCCAGCTGCTGGCTTAGCCAGGGGTGGTGAGCACATTTAAAACCTGTCTATGCTGGACTGATCAGTCCATTTTTCCAATATGGTGTATTTCCTCATTTAAAGTTTGCACTGAGGTTCCTGCCTGACTCGACAAGTTTCCAGAGCTATTTTTTACCTTTAGCACTGATGGAAATTAGCAATCTAGAGACTTCAGTACATAAATATAAAGTATGTGTTTTCCTGTCTTTTCTTCCGGACTGAGAGGTGTCAGTTTGGCTTGTGGTGGGGCTAGCAAAGTGCCTGTGCCTGTGATGGTCATGCTAGGACACCGAGGGAGCAGGCCTCCCTCTCATTTGCACCTTTACTGCATCCTAGATCTGGAGGGATGCTGACCTCCTTCTGCTGAGGGACTGGGCTTGTCAGGAGCGAGGTGTTCTCTGGTGCTGCTGCAGCTCCAGGCAGGGAGTTAGCAATGGGTTCTGATTCATAAAGACCTGTGATTTTTCCTGAGAGGTGGTGCTGGGTAGAAATGTCAAACTTGGACTGATGTTTCTGTAAAAGTGCAGGGAAGCTGGAAGGGGCCTGGGGGAGGGACCATGAGTTATACAGAACAGATCCTTTGGTCCTGCCTGGCATTAGCACTTTTAGCAACAATGGTAATATTCATCATCATCACAGCATTCAGATAGCAATTTCCATCTTGCAACTGCTGTGTGTGCCCTGACTCATTTATTTTCCCTGGTGAGACAGGGAGGAATTGTTATCCCATGGCTAAGATGTGGGGAAACAGACATCCCAAGCCCTGCAGAGAGGGTCAGTCGTGGGGTTTAGTTGATGAAATGGTCCCTGCCTTCTCGCTCCACATCCAAAAGACTCTGTGTGAAAAGTGCCTACTAAAACACAGCTACGCTGTCACGGTGCCCCAGCCACAAAGGATCTGATGAATCAAAGCCTGCATCTCTCCCAAACTATGTGAGATTTTTTTTTCCTAGCAAAGCTGTTTTGGTGCGTGGGCACATGGGAAGGATTTTACCACCACCGTAAGCTCCTAAAGTCCTGTTATGGGCTTTAATTTCCAGTGCTGAGGCTCTGGCACCTTGCAGTGGGACTAAAGGGGCTAAAGAAGCGTATCCGAGCACGGAGCCACCCGTGTGACGCACCGGCCACCGAGTGCCATGAAAGGCAGGCTGGTGGCTGAAGACTTTTTCCCAGGCAGCCTCCCCCGCTCCCAGCTGTGCCGGACCCTCTTTGCCGCGATGGGACCGCCGCGTCTGTGGCTCTGTGTCACCGCCGAGTCAATGGCACCATTGTCCCGGGAAAGGTCACCCGAGCCAGGCACGCCGACTGCAGCGTGGAGCGTGGAGGCTGCTGCTGGAACAACTGAGCATGGCGAAGGGAAGCGAGGGCAGAGGGCAGAGGGGGATGAGGGGATGGAAGGGGCAAGCACGTCGGAGAAGGTCTGGGTTGCCTCCTGCTTTGGGGGAGGTTTTGTGTCCGTAGGCAGAGAGGAACTGGCCGATTTCCACAGGGTTAAGCTTGCATTTGTGTGGGCAGCACCTGGACCCTTGTTGGGAAATATCTAACACCGTAAAGCTCAGGGCTTTCCTTGGCAATCTGCTTTTCCCATAGCTGGCTGTGCTCTTCTCTTCTTCCCATCCTGAGCGCAGCGCTTGCAGGGCTTTAATGGCTTTAGCACCGCACCTACATCACCTAATCTCCTCTTACACTCCCCAGACGAGTGCCGTGATTTACTCCGTCTGACCTCCTGCTGTGCCACACAGTGAAGGAATGTCCTCTGCACAGGATCCCATCGCCTCTATCACCTTTATCATCCCAATGAAGTGCTACGTTCACAGTGCCAAGGATTTTACGCCTCTTGAGCAAGACCTTCGCTCCCTGGCCTGTTAGCATTGGGTCATTTGTGCTTTTTTTCTGAAGCTTCACAAAGAAAGCGGGGCTGGAGACATTCTGGCAGTCATTTCCTTTCCCCTCATCCCAGCTCTCTGGAAAACACACTGGAATTCCAGTAACAAATATTCCTCCAATTTCACGTTCAGATGTCTGGGTCGTGAGTCCCACCCTGGTTTCTGAAACACAGGCTTTCCCAGTCCAGAATGGGTGTCTGCTTCACCAATTCCTGCGAGGATATCCATGAAACCACTTACAAAGTCAAAGCAATTGCCAGCATTTTTTCCTAATCTATTCATAGTTCTGTAGGGTTTTAGTCAATGCTCTGGAAGCATATGCCATTGGGTGATCATCTTGCATTTGAACAGCTGCTAATCTCTGCAAATTTGCATTCACCGGGTTTTTTTAGCCTCCTCCTTAATCTCAAGGCATTTGGTTTTGGGGTTTCTGTAACAAGTATTTTTTAATTTTCGAAAGCAGTTCTCATTATCAGAGGGATCACCCTGGGACAACCATTCTCCAGGGAGAATAGAATGGAGATAAATTAGAGATGCGTTTAATTTTAATTCATTTAACATGCCCAGGATGAGCTGGAGGGTGGGCAGGGCAGCAGGCAGGGAGAAAGAAGAGTGAGAGCAGTTTGCCCCTGGGTACCTCTTGAGAGAGCCTGGCTCATTACGTTATGAGACATCCTCATTTAGGAAAGATCACAGACCTGGGTTTTGCCCCAGACCCTGTGGAACCTCGCAGTGCCCCTGGATACGCCTGCAAACCTCCACAAGGCTTTGGGATCCTTCTTCACAAACTACAGCCTCCCAACACTCTCCATACCCTTCTTCTGCAAGCCAGGGGAATAAAGAATAAGGGGGGAAGCAGAGCTGCTCTTCCAAACTCTGCCTGCAGAAGGAGGTCCAGCGAAGCGTGCTGCCAGCAGGAGACCCCGGGAGTGCAGAGCTCTCTGCTTGCACGGAGCTGGTAAAGGCTCCAGAGCCCGACTGCCCCTGGCTGAATCTGCTTCAACCTGCCCCTGTGCTCTGCCAGGCTTCTCTACATTGGCACCGTCTCCTGCTCAACACAGAAATAAGGGGACTTTCCCAGGCATTCTCCTGTAACGGTACCAAAAGGAGGCGGCTCTGAGAGCGGATTGTTCTCAGCCGCGGGTTTCCCTCTGCGAGGAGCCCTGGTGGCTGCAGTGATGGGGCCAGAGCTGCTCTCTTTGGCTGGTATCTTCTTCAGGCTCCAGCTATGATTTCTGATCAATTTGATTCCAAATCAGCATATCAGCCACGGGCATTTCTCAACTCTCAAGTCCTTCAGACACGTGTTCTTTCTGAGTCACCTCAGTTACCAAGAAAAGGGTCAATTGTAACATCCAACATGGGAAAACAGAGTGGAAATATTTGCACTTTCTTTGACTTTGGCTCTACAAAGATTTTTCTCCCCCAGCCCTGTGCTGAGCAGATCCTTTTATTTTGATTGATTTATGACCACTTCATTAGAGGTTTGCCTACCTAAAATCCCAAAGGCGCTGTCAGAAAATGGCAAAAATTATGCAAAATTAAATATTTTCTTCGGTGTATTCATAATCCTGGGATCCTGTTGCCAAAATGAAGAGGCTTAGAGTCATATGAGATGTCTTAGGGTGTCTGAGACACATGAAGGGGGCTGGCAGATCTACCATGGAAGTTACTGGAGCCCAAGACCGTCTGGAGTAGCAGCTGGAGGCCAGGCAGGATACACTACTGCATCTAAAATGAAACTGGAAACCAGTATTTGGGCAACTGCATCAAACCACAACTGAGTGAGTTGCGAGTGTTTCCCCAACCTGGGAGAAATAACCTCAGGATGAAGACAAATCTGAGAACTGAATAAACGTGGCACTACCAAGCCTTGCAAGCACCCTGTCTTCTCTGCCAAATCAAATCCGGTTCTTGCACTAACACTGAATTGAGCTGCTTGTCAGATCTGCTACAAAATAATTTCATCCCCGCTCAGGCTGGCCATCTGTTCGCTCTTCGGATTCACATGATTTTATGCCACCACTCTGTAACCTGATGATCAATAGCTTTGCCATTTCTGGCAGCTGGCGTGCTGCGTAAAATCTTTCCCAAGCGCTCTTCTTGCGGGGATGGGTGGAAGGGGCCTTGAGATTTCATGATGATGTTGACCAGCATTATTTTCCTGCCTCTGCCAGAATGGAGCATGGTTCTCCTTCATGTCTGCCTCTCCCTCATGTGGTGTCAGGGACTGTTTCAGCTCTTCTGCCTGCCCTGAGGACCTCACTGCTACAGGGGCATCCAGCCACCTGCGGCTGCCTCCTCCAGCCCTCAGCCCGGGAGCCTGACCCGCTCTGCTTCTGTGGGAGGGTTAATTGCTTCAGGCCACTGTGTAAGCACCCTGCGACTCGCTGCAGGGCTGATTAGAGCCTGAGCTGTATTCCTTGGCCTCTGTTAGGTGTTGCTGATCGAGGCTGCCCTCAGCGGTGTCACCGTCGTGTGGCTGGGGCCAGCAGGCATTGTCTGTTCTGCCACCTGAGCGTGTGTTGGGAGCGGCACGAAACCACGGTGCTCCCAAGAGAAAGGAAAAGGCTCTCAGTTACCTGGGGGGTCCTTGGTGTGCTGGATGAGGCTTGCAAAGCCCAGAGGTGCTGTGGTGGACACTAGGTAAGCACAGAGGTTCAGATATGGAAGGGAATGTGTCCCTAAGGGTGTCTGGCCAGCTGCGGGTTGGGAGCCCCCATCACATCGCCTCGGGGATGGGAGTAGGGAAGGAGAGGCCCCCTGAGGAACAACGGAGCATTGAGCTGCTGCCCTATCTCTCCAGAGGGAGGGAAGCGGAAAGGTGATAAGAGTCCTCTCAGATGAGGAATTCCTTCTCACTTTCCCCTTTTTGTTTGCCTTTCATCAGAGATAATGTGGGTCTTGGGCGGCTTACCTGGATGCTGAGCTGCAGCAGAAGGGGCAGCCACAGTCACCCCGGACCCGTCCCCCTGGGTACCCCTGGACCCAGGGCTGCCGCTGTCTCTGGTGGGCTCCCACAGGAGCAGTCCAGCCATGGCCCCTCTCCTTCCCCTCCATCTGACCTGTGTCCTCAAGCCTGCTTGCATGACATCCCATTGATTCACATCAGCAGCTGTAACCTGAGGAGCAACTCGGAAAAAGGGGGCAAGATAATGGGCAGTAAAGCCGAGGCTGATAAAGGTGGCAGAATATTTGGGTAGCATTTCACAGCACAGGCACTAACTTCCTGAGAGGGAGCAGGAAGCACCAGAATGCCTGCCCATGCCGTCCCCAGCCTGGGCTGTGCAGGCTTTGCAGGCCAGGCCATGACCTTAATTCCCAGAGGCCCTGAGTCTGCCTCCTGCCCCCACAGATGGGATGGGTTTGAACTGAGCAGAGCTCTGGGAAGAGAGGCACAGAGAAGCAGCACTACCAAACTGTAAGTCCCTTCTGTGACTGTGTGAGCAATCTCCAGAAGGAGAGGCTGATTTCCAGCTGCCTGTTCTAAACCCAACCACTCTGACTGCTTAGTCCAATCCCCTTGTCCTCTGCATGACACAGACCAGAAAATCTTGCTTGCCAAGCCTTTTCCCCAGCCCATGTTTTTGTGCCTCCAGTGACCAATCCTTGTGGTGTGGCACAGCGAGGTACAAGCGTGTTACGGGATCCCTGGGAAGTGGGAAGAAGATGGGAGACTTGCAAGCAGCCAGACCCAGTGTCCTCTTTTCTGCAGAGAGGCTCATCTGCACAGTGCTTGGGAACCCCAGAGCAAGACTGGACTTGCCTCCTCAGCAGATGTGACTGACAAAGTTTGGCTGGAGATTTGGGCTGTGGTGGTGCCCCAGCTCCACACCTTCCTTGACAAGAGCTGGGACATTGATCATTGAGTCTGGCAGCTCGAGAGGGATACCCTGTCAGCTCAAGGTGGGTGCAGACATCCAGGGCAGGGTCTACCCAGTGGTGTGAAGAAGAAAATTAGGGGGAAAAAAACAATGAGAAAAGCGTGAGTAATGGAGAAAGACCAAAGCATGAAGCTGGTGTTTTATCCTTGGCCTGGGCTCAAACCTTTGGAGCAGGAGAGGGATCCTTACTCTGTCCAGAGGAAGCTCTGGGAATGTCCCTTTGGTGCTGGAAGAGATCACAATTTTAATTCAGTCCTTTTAGGAAGGGGCTTCTTAAGCACAGCTTCCAGTGAGATGGCTTGGAGATCTCTGTCCCCTGGGATCACCTCAGTGATGGGCAATGCCCAGTCCCCTGTGGTGCTGCAGCTGGGACACCTACGCTGGGATGCCCAGGGATGGCCTTCTGCTCCCCCAGCTACCCTGCCTCTGATTCATTCCTGCTGTTTGTTGCCAGTCCTTGCCAAAGGGAAGGCTGAGGAGAACATGGGAAGAGAGGGTGACTCATCCTTAAAGCCCAGGTGGCCGTCCTAGCTGACGGACACCTGAAGGCTTCCGGCATCACAGGAAAGCGGTAGCAAGGGCAAACATTCCCAGAGAAGCCATGCAAAATAACAGCGGGAGAACAGGGTTTCCCTGCTGCATTGTGTGCCTGTGCATCTGGGAATCTCATCAAGCCCACGCGGCAGAGTGAACTCATAGCCAGGGTGGGAAGGCAAACCCAGAGCCTTTGTCTGCCCTCAAGTCATGTCCAGCCATTGCTCTGGCTCTCTGTTGTGCTGCCAGGGCTGGTAACCACTAAGTGGCATCCCTGACCCACTCGTGGTGGGATGGGGAGGAAGGATGGTCCCCAGGAAGTGCGTTCCTGAAGGTGCTGGCATTCCTTCACCAGGATCTGTCACCTCCCTGCCACAGCCACCCCCGTGCCAGCACCTCCAGAGACCAAATGCTCAGGGGAAGAGGGGAGGACATGATTTGGGAGAGCAGAGAAAAGAGAGGAAGGACAAGAAGGTGTGGATGAGGGCAGTGGAGATGGTGGTGCTGGCCAGGGATAGCTTGGGGCTGGTTTTGGAGAAGTAGATGAGATGGAGGTGGAACCACTGCTAATGAATATTGTATTCGACCTGGCAATTGAGACAGATCGTACACAAGATTAGAGGTCATGGAAAGTGTATTACAAGCTCTGCATTGCTTTTATTCACTGGAGACTTTTGGAAAAACAAGCAGGAAGGCAGCACAATGGGTCCCCCAGCTACGGACATCTCAGCACACATTTGAAAGACAATGGAGAAAACTATTAACTCCAAGAGTCCTCTATCCTGTCTCCAGTAAGATGCATTCCTTGTTTGGCCTGGATAGGAACTAGGGATCAAACAGACAAAGCCAATTAAAAAAAAAATCTCGTAGAAATTTCTTCAGGGGAAAAAGGGGGTTGGGTAGAGGGGAAGAATGACGCAGCTGCCAGGATTAAGCACAGCCTGAGTAAGGGCCTTCAGCAGATGTTGACTGGCAGAGGAAGGCAGGTTTGCACATAGCTTGGTGCTGTGGGATCTCTCTGTCCTGGATATGGAATACCTTGTTCTGGTCTGGCTAGTGGTTCCCAGCATCCCCAGCCAGGCCTGCAGAGCGATCCCATCCAGCCCCAGAGGGGTTCAGGCACTGGGGAGCCGCAAGGAGGGTCCTGGGGACCCTCAGCTTCTCTTCTCGCTCTGGCACTTGGCCTTGACTGGAAGGACAAGGTCAGAAGCATCCTTGCTTGAGGTCTCCACAAAGGTCTCTCCAGGAGGGAAATCTGCATCCTGTTACCTGTCTTAATTAGAGAGATTATCTAATGAAATTGCTCTTCCATCAATATTCCTCTTTCTGATAACAGATGGTGGCTTCCTTTCCCAGGAACCAGCAAAGCTGTGCATCTCTCAAGTTCTGCCACATTCTTGCTCATGACCACAGCCCCCTCTCTTTGGATAACCACCAGCATTTCACAGGCTCTGCTGTGGATTTTAAGGTTCAAACAGTCCCATTTGTGCATTGGGTGACCGAAGGGACCCTAAGGGGCTGCACCACCTTCCCTGCCTGAGGTGACCTGAGGCCTTCAGCCACAACTTTTCTGCTAGACAGAGGCAGGCCAAGAAGCAGGGACACAGCCCCTCAGGACTTCTGATCCCTGTGCTGGCAGGGCTTCCCCCACTTCCCTGGGAAAGCCCTGCTGGGGTTCACAATTACTTGAGCAATGGCAAACTCTTGCTCAGATGGGCAGTGGAATTGGACTATTGTGCTTGAAGGGTTCAGCATGATGTTCAGGCTGGCTCCTGCTTCCTCTGCTGCTGCAGCACAAGCCTGTTTGCTCTTCCAAACCCCTAAAGCCCATCACATTGTTACTTTGCCTTCTTGCAGGTCAGCAATCCCGTGACCCTGCCATTACAGCACCCCCTGCTCAGTCTCAACCCATGTTTATCCTGTTTGTTTGGGCTTAGAAAGTTTCATTTGCTGCTTCTCATATTGAAACAAAAAAAAAGTGGGGCAGGGGGAGACCAGTGCTGTGGTCAGAGGAAGGCCAGGAAAAGTGATAGATCTGGAGAGAGGTTTGGGGCAACCTCTCCTGCTGCAAGCAACCTTCTCACCCCTGCTCCCCATGGAGCCCTGGGGAGGTGCTGTCACATCTTGGCTCTGGAGGAGAGGGGATATCCTTAACATAATTTCTTAAGGTATTTTGGCCAAGCATCCTGTCCCCTCTTCCTCTCCCTGAGTTCCTGTCATCTGCGATGGCCAGTGACCTCAGCTTGCACAACGGGTTGTTGAATTCAGAGGTATGAGACCATGAAACCTCCACATGGTTCCTTCGGGGCCTGTAGGCTACTTGGTTCATTTCCTAAGTCTAGAAATAACCTGTTATTTCAAAGGATCCATCCCAGCCTTGAAATTAGCCTCCTCAAGAGTGCTGGTTTTGTTGTTTTGACTCACATCCCCGCCTTCCTGGCCCAGCCTGGAAGGTCTCAGACCCTAATTTAACCATGGGTTGGTGGGGCACTGTGAAGTTGCAAAGCACTGGAAAGTCTCTTGTTGAAGAGATCCTCCCTGGAGAAAAACAAATGTTTTGCCATTCCCTACCTTCCCAGCTTTCCCTCACATACCTCAGCAATCCATTTCCGTTGCCCTCTATCCCTCAAGCTTGCTTTTGGGGGTACCTCTGTCCCAGGAGATACTCTGAGCACCTACTCAATTCCCAGCATGGTCACTGGAAGAGAAGTCTCTCCAGAAAGACCCCTGCTCTAACCTCCTTTCAGCTCATGCCGTTGCTGATCTCCCTTTCCTCCGCACGCCCTTCCATGTGTCCTTTCCCAGCCCTGCTCCTGGACACATGTGACAGTCCCAGGTTTGTTCTGCAGTAAAATGTGCCTCCATCCCTGCTCTCCAAAACACCCCAGCCCCTGACTACATCCCTGGGAGCACCTTATCTTCATGATTCCCAGCCCTCCTGAGCTCGGCAGCCTCACCCCTCCTCCACCACTCGCCCCAGGAAACCCTGTTCAATACGAAGAGCAGCGCTGCTGGATCCTGCTTCCAGATCAGCATTTATCTCATGCTGGGCTCCATCCCTCACAATCCAACACACATCCTTAAACCTTTTGTATTCTGCATAAACATCTTTGCCCAGACCTTCTAAAGGGCCAGGCAAGAGAGGAAGCAGTAGTCTCCAAAGAGCGTGAAACCTTTGCGTCACGGTCGTATCCCCTCATCCTTCACGGATGCCAAGAAGTCTGGCTGTGCAACACTGCATGGGGCTGCACGGGGGGCAACACGAGGTGTGTAGGGTTGGAATGTGTGTGAAAGGCCAAGATGTGCCAGTGATTGATGCAGAGCATCCATTTCCTACGTCCTGAGTCCCCAGTTTCCCACCTGGGTCCCACAGAGCATCCCACAGGACACCCCACACCTGCCTCATCCTCCCTGTATCTGGAAGCTCAGGAACCACCCACTCACCATGGCTTTCCCTGCCTTCCCAGGTGGCCAAGCCCTGACTGCCTGGCGGAGCTGGGCTTCTGGATTCACATATGCACAGTGAATGTTGCCCATCCAGGAGGAAGAGCAGGTGTGGATAAATTTGGAGCAGAAGGAGGCGGAAGAGTCCTTGCAGCCTGGAGGAAACCAGCTGCCAGTGCTGGGGTAGCTCAGGGGAGGCAGCAGCAGCAGAGCACAGGGCAAGATTGCAGGAGCTGGGGGAGGCTCAAACGAGGAAGTTAGTGAAAAGCATCTGGAGATTTGAGGTCAGGTAATTCCTCATATAGCAGTTCCTGCACCGCTCTGGGAACGGACAAACAAGGCCTTCCTTCCTCCCAGCTTCCTCCTCCTCAGCAGCTCTCCTTTTCAGGAGAGGCAGGCAGCCAGCCCTCTCCTCCCACAGGGCTGGCTGCATCCCTAGGGCTGACTCACCTGGGCCTTGTTGTGCTCCAGGGCTGAGCACACCTCCCTGCCCACCGTGGGACGTGTGAGCACTGCGGGCACAGGGACATGCCCGGGGCCACACAGGGCAGCAAACGGTGCTACAGGGTGGCCAGGCAGCAGCTGGCACTGCTTTGGGCAAAAGCTGGAAAGCACCTGCCAGCCTCCCAGTGCAGTGAGGTGTGGCTGCTATTTTAGGCTGGGAAAGCACAGGAGAATGGATCTGAAATCTCCCTGCAAAGCTGTGGTGGGCACTCAACCAGGTGTCAGCTCCAGCACTAGTGAGCCCAAGTGGTGCTGCTATTTTAGGAATGTATTCTTTTTCCCTGCTAGGCTATTTTTGGAGGCTGAGTAGGTACCAAAAGGACCCAGATACATTGCAGATAAGGGACTGATGACATTTTGACGCTTATGTTCCAGCCACAAACACTGCTCACAAAGGCAGACCCTGGGGATTGGAGGCATCCTGGCTGTGCTGCCCTTTCTGCAGGCAGCAGGGTAGGGTGCTGTAAGCTTCCCCCCAGCAGTGCTGCCCCAAATGGTTCTGTGGTCCCCAGTGTCCCACAGCACCACTCACCTTCATTACATCACTGGTGGGGAAAATCCTCCTCCCTGGCTCTGGAGAAGGCAGTGCATGTACCATGGGGATGGGGTTATGGATGGGGGAGGGGATTCTACATCTGATGGAGCTGGAATGGGCTCTCACTCCTGAGCCATGGAAGGATCTGAGATGTGAACGCTGCCCCTTGTAACAGGAAATGTGTCTACATTACTCACAGCTTTGGTACACATCTTCTTCTTGTAATTAGGCATATGGGAGCTGGATGGGGCGAATTACCTCGGCACAAGTGTGTTGAGGAGAAGGCTGTGTCCACTGTCATCACACTCCACTGCCACATGCAAGGCCAGGACTTAGAGAGCGCCCCGGCCCAGCCTGGCTGAGGCACTTGCACCCCATAGGGCCAGCAGCTAGGAGACCCAAGGGCTTTGCTCTGTCCCAGGAGAGTGGATTTCCTGTCCCAGAGCCACATGAAAGATCCCTCGGCAGTTGGGATGCAGCACTCCTGACATGCACCTTCGAGAGAGGAAGCACATGAGAGCTTCCTTAGGACCTGCAAGATGCCATGGATGGGGATGAGGACAGGGGCAGCTTGTGACCCTGCTAAACAGGGGTTTGCGTGCTCCCCCTGGCCCTGGGTGAGAAGGATGCCAGGCCCCCTGACCTTTTTACTCAGAGTTTCCTTTTGTGCCTGTGGGACAGAGGGCCTGTTGTGCGTGCAAGGCGTGGGGACAGCCCCCGGCATTCGGGGTGCTGGAGGGGAGAGCTTTGAGGCAGGGGTGAGGCTGGCGCCCACGCTGCCACCGAGTGTTGTGCTGTTCCCATGGCCACCCTCGCTCCACCACACCAGCCACAGCTTTTGCAGCAGCTGGGGATAGAGTAGGGGACATCCCCCCAGGGCATCCCCTCCGGGGCTTCTCCATGGCAAGAACATCAGGCAGTGTTAGTTCACAGCTGCCTCCTCTCCTCACCTGGGGAACCCCCGAGGCCTCTTTGCACCCCAGAACTCAGTGCAGGAGGTTGGGCAGTGCAGCGTGCTGGAGGGATGTGAGGTGTGCTGTAAGCTGGGACTGAGACTACATGTCTGGGCTGTCTCCAGCACAAGCCCATGTCTAACTCCTTCTGAATGTCTTTGTTCCCCTCAGTGGCGTCAGCAGCTCTTCGCTCCCTCCAGGAGATGATTCTGCTTCCGTCGCTAGCGTTTCCTGTGTTTCTCCCCCCTCACTCCCGTAGAGCCAGGCAACACCAGCACAAAAACAGGATTTGAGTGGCTGGAGAATTATCCTGATAACAATGACCAAGGAGACAGTCCTCTGGATGGGACCCTCCCTAGAGTCAGCCCTCCAAACAGCTCACACCAACCTTTGGCACCCCCTTTCTTCCCTGCCCCCGCAGCTACTTGTGCACAGGGGGGATTTCAGGCAGGGGAGTGAGCAGCCAGAAAGGGGAGCTGCTCCATGCTGGCAGGTCCTTCCATCCCCACACCTTGGCCGTGGTGGCCAGGCAAAGCAGCTCTGACACTGTCGCCACTGTCCCCAGCTGCTGTCCCCATCGCCGGTCAGCAGAGCAACAAGGTACTGTGCCATG
The DNA here is from genome assembly GCA_013400635.1 of Hypocryptadius cinnamomeus. Taxonomy (NCBI): domain Eukaryota; kingdom Metazoa; phylum Chordata; class Aves; order Passeriformes; family Zosteropidae; genus Hypocryptadius; species Hypocryptadius cinnamomeus. The sequence continues at coordinate 105,102 of VYZP01026445.1, forward strand.
CTCTCCCTCGCCATCCCAGCTCCATTTCCCAGGGAACAGACCATTTTTGGGGAGCAGGCAAGGGTAATTGCAATCTGTGTTCATCCATGAACAGAGCTGAAGGCGGCTCTGGCTTACAGACAGGACCAAGGGAGCTAATGCCTGCAGACGTGCTCCCGTGCAGCAGCAGTCCTGGACCTGTGTGTCCACCTCTCCACCCCAGGCATGCCCAAAGGAGAGCTGGGATTGCTTAGCATCCCACATGGAGATCTGAAATTCAGGGAACCCTCACTCATGGCCCAAAATGTTTGCCTGGATCTCCTGAAGGAGGTGCCATCCCCAGCTGCTGGCCACCACTTCCTGACGAGGAGCTGCCTCCCTCCCAGCACAGCCGGGGCAAGGGAAGCAGGGGCGCGAGCGAGCCTGGCTGATGGTGCCTGGAGCGAGCGAAGGAGCACATGCACAGACTGATCTGCTGGCAGGTCTGGAGGCAGCAACAAGCACTGGGAAGGAGCTGCAGAGCAGTCGTGCAGCTGGAGCCTGAAGAAGGTGCATCTGCAGCCACGCTCCAGCTTGTTGAACAAGCCGGGTCCGTGTCTGCGCCGCCCTCCCCCTCCCAGGTGCTGGGCTTGTCCTTGACCGAGTGCTCCCTTTGCTTTGCACAGCAGGGACCTGCAAACTGGGGGACAGCAAAAACTGTCACAATGTACGCCAAGTGACACCCCCCTGGCTTTATGGCCTGGAAACCTTTCCACTGTGCCCACCCTAACACGGCATCTGCTTCCCACTGGGGCTCTGGGTAGCTTGGAGGTGGTAAAACCCAGGAGGAATTGAGGAAGTCCTGCCTGCTGCAACCTCCAGCGAACACCAGACTTGCAGAGCTGATGGAGGGAGCAAGATAGTGCCTCCAGCCTTACTGCTTTCTCCATCCTTACTGGACCTTCCAGCCTCAGCCCTGGCCTTGCTGTTCCTCCACTGCCCTACCCTGTAGATGCCCAGCAGATGTGCTGGGCCTTGGAGCAACTGGTGGGACTGAGGCCAGGTGTAGACAGGAGTTTGTCCTGTCACGGCCGGGGGGTTGTGACTCCCTTGTTACCATCAGTGCTGCTGATCCATAAATTCCTGGCAAGGGAGGAAATCTGATTTTTGGCCAACACAGGAGGTCTCTGACCAACAGAGGCAGGAAATAGCTACGGTGAGCGAATAAATAAATGGTGAAACTGTAGCTCTGCCTTACATGGTCTTCATGGGGAGTTTTCCTTTGTTTTTCAGGTTGGCTATTTATACCGCAGAGTGTGAAAATGATGTCAGCAAAGCCTCTGCTCCTCACCACAAAGAAAAACCAGACTTGAGAATTTTTGCAGGGCTGAGAGACCTCCTTTAGCAGAAAGGTTCGGAGGCTGTTCACAAGGCTGGTGGACCTGGCAGGAAACACCAGCTGCCATGCAGTTCCTGAGGAGTACCCTCTACTTCCACACATCCAGCTCAGGGGGACAGTGGTCCCAAACCCATCTAGAATATGGCTCTGCCCTGTAAAAGTCCATCTTGCCTAAAATGTACTCACAACCCCTTCCCAGAACCCCTTCACAGCCTCCCTTTTCTCACGGTCTTTCTTTTGCTCCCTTTTTTTTCTATCACATTCTCCATTGCAGTCTTTTAGGGGTTTGGCTCCTGCCTGCTCATCCTGGCAATGTTGGTCCAAGTCTACCCTGGAGAACAGGAGAAGAAGGAATGGGGAGTTTTCCTTGTGGAATTTTGCTGCTCCCCTGGGAAATCCCAGGAGGTATTTCAAAGAGCCAAACTCCAAGATGGGTCATCCCCACGCTCACAGGAGGTAGGAAAGGACAGACTCAGCCCAGAAGAGGAAAGTCCACCAAGTCCAAGCTGAGCTTGTTCAGCTGTGGATGGTGGGCAGCAATGGCCATGCTTTGGGAAAGGAAAGGAGGAATAAAACTTTCCTTCCCACCGTTTCTGTCCCCTGCAATTAGGAGTGGCTACAACAAGCCCACACGAGTCGGAGTCGCTTGGCTGCCAGCAAAGCCTCGGTGGTGCCCATGGGCAGGGGCGGCCGGCGGGGTGGGAAGGGAAAAGCCAACATGAGTTCAAGGATTGCCGGTGTACTTGAGACAAGAAAAACTCTTTCTGGTGACACATGCATCAGGTGTTTCCAGACGATAACAAAACCTGCCTGAGGTCATTGATATTTAATTAGCAATGAGCTGGGTTAAACATTATCCCGGGGGCAGGAGGGAGGGGAAAAGGTGCTGAATTGGAGAGAGATTTAACTCTTTGCAGAGAAAGAGTAGGAGGAGGGAAGGTTGCCTGCAAGGAAAAAGGGTCTCCGTGGTTGGACCCCATCAGATTTGGACACTAGGCTGGACCCAGGGGTGGAAAATCTTTGAGGTACATGTGTCTCTTGGGTCTCCAGGGGAAAGAGGTGCTTTTTCCCATGGAAATGAAAAGCACTACATCTGAAAGCTCAGTGCTCCTGCACCCCAGCAGCCCCGGGGCAGCCAGGCACGGCCCTGGAGCAAAAGGCTGGTGAGCAGTGAGGCCCGTGGCGTGTCTGGTTTCCCTGCAGGAGCCCTCCCAGCCTCGGCCGTGCCAGAGCCGTGGGGCAGCACGGCGCTTTCTCTGGGTGGCTGAGTCACAGCCCCGCTACCTGTGTGAGTTCACACCTGGGTCCCTGCCCCGCCGCCGTCTCCACTGCTTCCTCTGGCACACATCCCACGCTCCACACTGCAGAGACCCAGCTCAGCACCCTGGGGGCAAGGAGGAGGAGCAGAAAGGCATAGGGGGACAGTACTGAGGGCTTCCTTTTGGATGAAGGCTTAGGGTGAAGAAAAAGGGATGCCAAAGGCTCGAAGTGGGGCTGGCATGAATTTTGGCCCTCCAAGCTCAGCCTGAAACCCCGGCATGCTCCAGGAGGAGATGCTGTCAATGTACCAAAATCCAGCTATGGAGCACCCTGCTCTCTCCTTCCCCAGCCACTCACACGTGCTGCTCCCTGCTACCTCCCCCCTCCAAAATCCCCTCTTGGCTGCCCCAAGCCTGACACCCATAATTTACCCCTAGATCACAGGGACCTGCTGAAAGATTGAGCACAAGCTGTGCTATGAGGGCGGACATGAAAAGCAGCTGTGTCTCCTGCCCACAGCCAGGCTCCCCTGCCACGCCAGCAGCCCCTCAATACCGGGGACACCTAGGAATGCTCCTGCTTGGAGAGGGGAATGGAAACCTCCTTGGGAGATGGACAGGACAGCACAGCGTGGCTTGGGGTATGGTCAGCCCCAGCTTCCATCAACTGGCTGGAATCCCTGAGGCCTGCTCCTGCCTGGCAGGAAAACCCCTCCTGGAGAAGAGGCAGGTGAATCTCGGCTGGTATTTGCCAGTGGCCGGGTGCCAGAGGATGATTCCACTCTGCCTCAAGCAGAGCCTGGGGGACAGTCAGCCTCTGTCAGTGTTCAGTGTCACCTCCCTCAGGATGCTGCAAGCTGTCTCTCCTGCATCTCTGGCTGCAGTGGCGGTGGTGAGGGTCTCCCATTGCTGAGGCCCTGGCAGGGATCCCCAGAACAAAATGGCCTTTGGTGGAAGGGTCTGATGAGATCCCCAACACAGCTGCATGGTGAGGGCCTTGGGCTAGGAAGAGGCCAGCAGCAAGAGGTTCCAGCAGCAAGGATGTACATCCTGCCTCCACATCATCTGTGATGCAGACTACCTGCCCAGCACAGGTGTACTGCCCTCCTAGAACCTCATCCTCTCCTTATCCCTGCTTGTCACCAGGGCCAGGCACCAAAGAGGAGGATGGATGTGTGATACAAAGTCCTGCCAGGCACCTTGCCCTTGGGTAAGGTGCCAACTCCTGCTTTCCTGCTCCAGTTGCTGTGACATCCATGGGCAAAGTCCACATGTGACCCATCAAGCACAGCTGAGGTCCTTCAGAAGTGGGAGAGGGAAGGAAGCTGAGGTAGGGAAGGTGCCACAGTCCTAATCCTCTACCCCTCGCCCATAAGCTCTGAAAATGGTGGGGGATGAGGTGGGAAAAATGAGCAAATCCCTAGTTTAGGGGCAGAATAAACAGCAGCAGCAACCCTCCAGGTCTTCGAGTGAAGGAAGAGGCTGCAGCCCCAGGCAGGGCGGAGCAGGTCGGCAGATGCAAGAATTTCATCTGCAAGGAGCAAGGAAATGTCCCGGAGCTGTTTGATCTCATTGTATGAAGGGAAACGGGAGTGGGCGTCCAGCCTTGCTGGAACCAAACAAAGATTATAAATACCTCTGCCATCAACAGCTCCTCGCCGACCTGGCCTGCCAGAGCCCTGGCTGCTGGCTGATTCCCAAGGGGAATAATGAGCTTTGGTTTCCATCTACCCCTCTGAGACAGTGGCAGAGAGGAGCAGAGCACACAACAGACAGCTCCACCCACAAAGGTGAGGGGGAATTATCCTGTGGAATGATGCATGTGGGGGTAGCTTCTCTCACTGACTGCCTGCAGGGCTGTGCCCAGCAGCAACAGCCCCTGTTGGCTCAATTCAGTCTCTACCGCCACTGGTGTCAATAAAGAAGTTAAGAAATACATATTTTTAAAGCCCTGTGATGTGGCATTTGGGTGTGAAGTGGTGCCTGAGCCTGGTGGACAGTCTCAGAGAGGTATCCCTTAGACTTCCAAGCCAGATCTAGGTGTATGTCTTTCCCCGATTCAATCCTTGGGTTTGAATTTGATGCCACTCTTGCTACCAAGAATGCTGCCTGACATTGGAGTGCTTTGGGGCTTGTAGGGAGCTGGGTGGCACCTGGGCATCCAGGGGACCCTGGCACAGGGCTGTCCCTACCAGGGAGGGAGGACAGCCCTACACAGTTTTGGGGAAGTTGGGAGCCTGTAGAAGATAAATTTAGTCTTCCCCCATGCGCCCATTGGTGGCCACAGAAACATGTGATTCCTCAGCACCGTGCTGAGGGAAGGAATTAAAAGACTTCCCAAAACTCACATAGGCTCCCGTAAGTCCTGTGCACAGCCAGGGAGCAGTGCTACACCAGGACTACTGATATCTCCATGGCAAGAACGCCTTGGTGGCCATGGGAATGGGGAAACTTCAGCTTTGGCTTTGCTTTGGCACAGGGAGCCGCAGTCCTGGAGCAGGGCTGCCTGCCACCCCCTTGGCCCACGCTGGGAGTGCCTCTGTGGGGAACCACTCCCCACCACATCCATGCCCCCAGGTCCCACAGGCACTTCTAAGGGTTGGTGAGAAGCCAGCAAGTTGTCAGGTACAAAAGGAGTCCTCAGGCCGGGGAGGGCTGCAAATCAAACGCACGCCGCCCTCGGAGCAGCGCGGTGGAGCTGCTCTGGCAGAAAAGCTGCCGCGGTGCGTGAACCCGGCCGCGGCTCCCCCGGGGCACCCTCGTCAGCCCTTCTCCCCCATCGAGCATACTTGAAGCTCCCTGCTTGTCACTGGGATCAAAGGCAGGGGCCGGGGTGGGAAGGCAGGGTGTCAGCTGGGCCACTTGTGAAGCTGACTGCGGGAGCCAAGACCTCCAACTTGAACCCAATTTTTTTCCCCCCCCCCAAGGCATCCTTACGCACTTCTAAGGTCTCCGCTCCAGCATCACAGCTGCATCTCGTTTCATCTTCGGCAAGGAAAAGAGGCGGCAGCGCTGGCTGGGGCCAGATGCCGCTGGAAGAGCGGCCCCCGGCCGGCCGGGAGCACTGGGTCCCAGCCGTGCACCGCTGGCAGCTGGGGAGCACCGGGTGCTGGGGGTGAAACCCAGTCCCGCTTCCCAGCCGCAGCCCTCCCACCACCAGCTGGGACAGGGCACGTTCCCACGGCTTTTGGTGTTATTTCAGCAGGGCCAGGGCTGTCCCTGTCCTCCTGTGGCTCTCGGGTTGGTCTGAGCATCACCAGGGTGTGGGATCTTTTCTGACTGGACTGGGATGTTGTTGGACATTTTGGATCAGGGAAGATGCAGTTGAGCAGCACCACCACAGCATTCACGGAACTGTGGGATATGAGATGACTGCCAAAAAGAAAAACTCAAAGTAATTAAATATAAATGTCAGTCACCCTAAAAATGTTTGCTCTCAGGAGCTTCTGGACCAATGTCTGATCTGCAACAATTGCTGCCTGTTGCACTGGGCATTGTCCCCAAAACAGAGGACAGGTTTCAGGAGTGGGAGGCTTTGCCAAAGCCAGTTTGGCATCCCATGGCTTCACTGCCCAGGCACACGGCTTGGCAGGGACCTCCCACAGCAGGTTGCCAGGAGCTGCCCGGCAAGGCAGTCGGGTGTTACCGTGGGGCTCCAGGGAGCCCTAAGGGAGGCTGAGAGGACTCACAGAGCCCGGGGGCCCCGGCTAAGCAGGGCTTTTCTCCCGGCCAGTCCCACCAGCAAGCCCTCAGTGACAAGTGTCTACAGAGGAAGGAGCGCCACCTCCTGATGTTGGATGTCCCTAGGATTCCCGGAAACAGCTTTTGTGGGGTTTTTTTCCCCTCACCATCCGCTGTTTTATCAGTCAGCAACAATCCCTTCAAAAATAAACAAACCCAAGTCTGGCACTGGGTTCCAAGACAAAGTAACTCCTCCTGCCAGACACACGCCGAGCATCTTCAGCAATCACATTCCTCCAGGACTGCTTCCACCTACTTAGGTGCCAATTTGACTAAAAATTCCCTGTCACTTAAAATCAGCAACATCCCAGAGTTCCTACCACAAGGTATGGTAAAATTAGGTGCTTTTAGAGATTTTCATCAAGGTAGTCCAAAGTTTGCCATGGATGCTACCCCCAGCACATCCATTTATCCTGATAATCCCAATTCCCTTGGATATATCTGACTGGTGAGATAGAAGCAGCAGCAGGCAGGGTTGGCTCAGAGCCATGCCCTCCCTAGCCAGCTAGCACATACCAGCTTTAAAAAGTGAAAATCCCACCTAAGGCTAACAGGTGGAAGAAAAAACCTCACTCCTCAGAGCTGCCCAAAAAACTGCGGGCTCAGGCTGGACAGAGGTTGGGAATTCCACTTTTCTGCATCAGAGGAATACTAATTTAAGGATCTTCTCCACCTACCTATTTGAGACTTGTGACAAAGGAAAAAAAATTATTATTTCTCTCTTATTTCACTTGGCTGAAACCAGCCAGCAGGGTCATGTGTTAAATGAGGCTGACAGTGAGCCAGGCAGCTCGTTCAGTCACCCAGTCTGGTTTCTAGGGAAACAAGGTAAATGTTTTTCCTCCTTCTTACCACCTTTTAACTCTTAGAAGGCTCTCATTCACCACCACAGGAAAAAATCTCTACATCCCACCTCTCTCCACTTTAGGTAAGAGCAAATAGGGCCAACCCAGGTCTGTTCAGGGCAGTGCTACACTTTGGTGCGAAGGCCTGCAGTTATTGCCTCAATTGCTGCCACGTCTCCAATTATGGTCAGGGAAGGACACACCAAACCATCTCCCCGGGAGCCAGCAGGGTATTTTAGGCCAGGCAGTAACACAACACCAGCAGCACTCACAGCTCTCCCACATCCTCAGAGGGCGGGATGCAGATCATCCCCCTCCCCACACAGGCAGGCCTGCCTCCTTCCACCTTTCAGCAGGGAAATTACACGCAATTCCGAAAAATCCAGCTGTTGTGAGGCTGGGATTTTTCAGGACACCTGCTGCCTTCTGCTGCTCTCAAGGGCAGAAACAATTGCAGTTTGCAAATTGTGCAAGCTACAGCCCCTGCCATAGACACTGGAAGGTTTCCATGGCAACCACCAGCTACCTAAAACTGAGTGGTTTGAATGTCTGGGTTATTTCAAAACCCACTTGACTCAAGGCTCTCTTGTCCACTCAGCTGGGGCTTGACAGTGGGGTGGAATAATACCTGAGCAACTGCAAACACATTTAGGGCCCCTGCTGCTTCACTATTTCACACAACCAGAGACATCCTGCTCTGACCCACAACTCTGCTCTGCAAAACCAGCAATAGCAGCTTCATTTTTTTTAGAGCAACCCTGCTAGAAGGTGGATGCTCAGGAGCTAAAACTGTACATGCTTCTTTGGTTTGATCCACATGTAGAACCTGCAGAGCTCCAAGCTTGACACAGCAATGTATATAATAAGAGTCAAAATTAATTTCTTTAAAATATTTATTTTTTGGTCTGAGAGCACACAGGCCATAGGACCATTCCACCCATTAAGCTGCTTCCTCTTTTGCAATGCGATCCTTCTTGAGTGGTCCCTGAAAAAAACCCACAAAAAACAAGCTATGTAAACAGCAGTCTGCACAAAAGACACAACATCCTCATCACAAAAGCCGTAAAGAACTCAAGGCAAAAAAAGCCCTCCATGCTGCAACCCACTGGAAACCCCATGTCCCACGCCCACAGCCAGAGGTTTTGGGAGAAGCTGAACACAGCTGCACTGGTGCCACCTGGTGGGGAAGCTCTGCTCGGTCCCAAGCACGGCACTGCCCTGACCCTGCCAAGGCCTTCGCAGAGCTGCCGGCTGCTTTCTCCAGCAAGTGACAAACTGGGAATGCCACCACTGTGAGCACCCTTCTCCCGGGCTGCTCTTAGAGGAAATGAAGCAGCACTTGTTCCGTGCTTCAACCTGTGCCCTAACATGGCATCACCCCTCAGACACCGAGAGCTGTCATGGGAACTGAGACCCCAGGCCCCTGCAGTTATAACCAAGCTGGCAGGAGGAGGCCTCTCAGGTGAAGTTTCTGTTTCACAGGAACTTTGGCCACATTCAGCTGCCATGAGCTCAAAGGCATAGTGGCACACAATGAATGTGCCAGGAAGAGCCCTTACCATGAAAGCCTTCTTCTCCTCAGCTGTCTGGAAGCGGCCATGACCAAATTTGGAGGTTGTGTCAATGAACTTCAAGTCAATCTTCTCCAGGGCCCGGCGCTTGGTCTGCACAAGCAGGGACTAAAAAGAGAGATGCCAGGTGAGTATGCAGCAGCAGCAGCACCCTTTCAGCCTCCAGTACACTGGCTACTTCTTGTCCCCTCCATGGCTAATGCCTCCTTGGTCCCTCTGACCTCAGCTGCTACCATGTGCAAGGAACACCTGACCATAAGTTATCTACTCTGCACCTTTGGCCTCCCAGGCTGAAGACTGGCCAGATCCCTGCAGCACAAGCCCCACTCTGCCAGTGTCCTTCTGGTCACAACATTTCTCAAGCCTAAACCATGTCCATTTCTACACCTGCAGAAATGACCTCATGCCACCCCCAAGGCCATTACCACGAGGTGGGCTTGTGTGGAAGGCTTTTCTTTCTAGCAAACCACATGATTCCCCAGAACAGCACATACACCATCTGCACCAGGAGCAGCACAGTTCCCTTAAACTGCTGCAGCCCACTACTCACCTTGCGCAGCGTCAGGACCCTCTTCTTGGTCCCCACAACACAGCCCTTCACCATGATGAAGTCATTGGTCACCTCACCGTAGTGGACAAAGCCTCCCTGAGCAAGGAGAGAACAGTCAGTGCTCTGTACCAAGCAGGACCAGTGATCACATCTGCCTATAGATCCACACAATTTCTGGGTCTTGGCCATTCCTAAATCCACTGAAATCCTGTTTCCAGTATTGTCTTTCACTGGTCAAGTCTCTCGATGCAGCCGTTTATTTGTTGCTGTAGAGCTTTCATTAAGAACAGCAAAAGAGGCTGACAAAGCAGCAGAGCCTCTTCTTGCTAAGTCATTCCTTGTACAAGAACCATTCAAGATTTGCAACATCTCGGTCCTATTGCCATGTAACAAATTCAATTTTCATGTTATGCAAGTCAATACTGAGGCTGACTAAACACCACCTGACTTATTTAAGAGTTCTTAATTTAATCATTTTGTGTCTTATACCAGGGCCTATTTGCCTCTTAGGATTGCAGCTCGCAAGCAGCTGCAGCAACTCACCAGAGGGTTAATGCTCTTGTCAGACAAGTCATAATCAGTTGATGCATTGTTTTTGATCAGCTTTCCATCCTTGATTTGGTAACCTTGGCCAATCTTGTAAATCTAAAAACATAAAGGAAGTCTACTCAGCAAAAGGTAGGAGAAAGAGCGCGTCATCAGATAAAATGTAAGGAATTCTACAAAGCCTCACAGGAAACAGGCTGCTGCACTTGGGAAGCATGTGGCCATCCAAGAATTTTAGTTATCCAACATAACTAACCATGGCCACTATCCCCAAGACAACACTCTAACACAGCAAAACACCCCAAGCAAAACTCCCCGCACTGTCCACTGTCACAGAGCAAGTGACATCAGGCAGCTTTGGCTCCTTCCCAGCAGCTGAGAGACACCAACCTTCTTGTTGATCTCAGTGCGGTGGTGGTAGCCCTTCTGGCCCGCACGGGCCACCGAGAAGGCCACGCGGGCGGGGTGCCAGGCGCCAATGCAGGCCACCTTGCGCAGGCCCCGGTGAGTCTTGCGCGGCAGCTTCTTGGTGTGCCAGCGGCTGGTGACACCTGCAAGGGACCAAAGCAGTCTCTTGTCAAGCTGAGATGTCACTTAAGCCTTGTTGCAGGCCCCAGGCAACAAAAGGGAAGCACAGACCCAGCACCCCAGGAATCAACATTTCCTGGTGAAGCTCCCTCCCTTGGCTGTGTTCTCAGAAGGAAGGCAGCATGGAATGACTCCTCACGGATGTCAGGCGCTGTGCCCAGCGCTCATTCCATGGTCTCATCATTGAACTGTGACAGCAGTACGGATTTACCTACCCAGCTCTTGGTACATGCACTTGCGAAAACTCAAGGCCAGGATTGCATTAAAAACTGTATCCTATCACAAAGAGAAGGACTTCCATGTGTTTACCTTTATATCCCTTGCCCTTGGTGACTCCAATGACGTCTATCATCTCATCCTGGCCAAAGACCGTTGACACAGGCACCTGCTGTTCCAGCTTCTCCCGGGCCCAATCCACCTTCTCAGCAACAGTGCCACCATTCACCTGGATCTCCATCAGGTGAGACTTCTTCTGTCTCAGGGGGAGCAGACGCATCTAGAACACAGAAAGCATGACATTCAGCTCCTGTGTGAAATGGACCCTGTATTAATAAGCCCAGCATCCTTTTTCACCCTGGCCTAATCTATTTCTCTAGTATCCTTTTCCAAAATACTGAACTTAAAGAAGGCCCTACAATAAGGGGGAAAGTTGCATAGTGGCTTGCAAGTCATTGCACCTGGAAGTTTCATGCCACCCACAGGAGCACAGCTCTCTAACCCCACAGCCATCAGCAAAATTCCACTGAGGAGTAACAAGAAACAAGGGGCAACAGCTTTAAACTGCAACAGAGCAGATCTAAATTGGACCTAAGAAGGATTATTTTTATTGAGGGTTGTGAGTCACTGGCACAGGTTGCTCAGAAAAGCTCTGGATGCGCCCACCCCCTCCCCCCCAACCCCTACAACTGTTCAGTCAAGTTTAACAGGGGCCTGAGCAACCTGGTGTAGTGGAAGGTGCCCCTGCCCATAGCATGAGGGCTGGAACTGGATGATCCCTGAGGTCCCCTCCAATTTAAACTGTTCTGATTGTCTGATAAAGCCTGCCACACTTAAGGCCACTTTGGGCTGGACTGCACTTACAGTTACTTCTACTGTATTTAGCAGAGGGAACCGGTGAGAGAATCAACACTACCTCTACTGTCTACTATAGGAAATTAATTCTAGTAAAATTAGCCATCTTACTGCACTGAGAGCCAACTCAAAAGATTTAATCCATCTCCCAAGAAAGTTAGTCAGAGCACTGACAGCTGGGAAGACACCACATCACTCAGCAGAGCATCTCCTCCAGATGAGCAAGAGAAGCTGCCAAAAAGTCTGAGTGCTCACAATCCCAAAAGAATGCAGCCTGAAACGATGCTGAGCAAACAAACCCGGAGTTCAATGTTCAGTCTGGTTTTATTTGTAGCTGAAATTAAGAGAATCTAGGTCTACACAGTATCAACAATGGACTGAGCCCAAAACATTCCTACTACAGCTCAGTCTCTTTTGGACACTCATTCAAAACCAGCCAGTGGTTGCCAGGGCTCCTCGAACATCCTGTGAATGAACATGTAATGTACTGAATAGAAAGCATCAAGCTGCAGAGGAGGGCAGAAATTTTCCTACAGAGATGGATCAGCCATTTCCAGCATACCTGAGCCTACAGGNCTTCCTACAGAGATGGATCAAGTTTCAAGCCCGCTCTCTCAGCCATTTCCAGCATACCTGAGCCTACAGGCACTTACCTGAGTGTGAGCCATGACTCTAATAACCTGGCAGTACTTCTTCATGCTATTGAAATCCTTCTCCAACTGCTTTTTGCCCTCCTCATCTTGCCACTTCTTGCAGTATTTGGTGAAGGCCTTCTTCTTGGACTTGTGCCTTCAGGAGCAGAGCAGAGACAAGGTTTGGCTAAGCCCTTCATCAATCCCCAGGGAAGTGGGGTGAGCGGAAGGAGTTGCCACCTCAGTTGGCTTTGGCTCATTGCCAGCTTCTAATGACTCTTTTCCACTGGCAAGTGGAGCCTGGAGCTCATCAGACAGTAGCAAAATTGCCAAAGCTGAGCGGAGCTGCCATGAATTCCAAAGCACATTAACATTCACGCTACAGAAAACAAAAGACTGTAAGGAGATGTCAAACAATAACAGAAAAAAACCAGATCTTTAAAGCAATTGTGAGATGACTGTGATCTGCTTCGAAATACCCCAATTTCCCCCCGTCGAGCGCCCGACAGCAAGGTCGTTACTAAAACACCCTTGAGAACTTTATTGCTCCACTCCGACGTCTTTTCAGCCTGCCAAGTTCATAAACAAACTGGAAGCTCCAGACACGCCGGAGCCACACTTGGGGGCAAATGCACACTTTCAATCACAACAACAGCGCCTGGAATGGCAATCCCAAGTGACACTTGTCTTCCCCTTTCCTGAGAAAACAGGGCTACAGTCAGGACTCGACACTCAACAACAAGCGCCAGAGGCGATTTCCTTATGTCCGCCCGTCGAAGTATCATCACGTGTAGCCTGTTAGGGAGTCTGGCAAACCCAAAGCCACCACACCCACACCGGCACTACCTAGAGCTATGCTGCCACCCTCATGGAGCCATTCCTACAGCCTATCCCATTATTAGGCCGGTCTGTCAAAGCTGAACACTAACTGCTAAAAAGCCGTGCTAGGATCATTGCACCCAACAGCAAAAACACGACCCGTGGCCTGAGACCAGGCAAGCCCTGCTCTCTCACCAGTTCTTGTAGAAGCGGCGCTTGCACTCATCGCTGATGTGCTCGGCAAAGATGGTCTTGAAGCTACGGAGACCACGAGGAGTCTGCACGTACCCCACGATGCCCACGATGACCATGGGAGGAGTCTCTATAATAGTGACTGCCTCCACCACCTCCTTCTTGTTCACCTCTGGGTGGAAACAGAAACACGGCACAATAAATTCCAGCAGCAACTCTTTCAACACCACCTGGTTTTTCTCACTCCCAAGTCCTCCGTGTGAAAGGTAAAATGACTCAAGCTCTTTTCACAGAGACGATGCAGGGTAAAGCGACCGACTCAGAAGTCACAACTTAATGCCTGGCAAAACTTTGAGGCTGGCTCAGGAGAAAGGTCAGCCAAGCTGGATAGGCAAAATGGATGGCAGCAAGCAATACATCCAGGACTGGACAATCTCCAAAAAAACACCGAAGGCAGCTGACTAATGTCCCTCCATCCAGAGGAGCCTGTTACTGTGCAGCTAAACCAAACCAGTGGTTACAGCAGAAATACACCACCTACTTGGACTTGGAACAGGGTGAAGTCAAGCTAGGACTAAAACCCAGAGCTGCTACTGAAGAGGCCACCTGTCACCATCCCTGCCCAAATCCACTCCCTGTTCTAAGAGGAACATTAATACATACTAGATCCAGGCCTGTCCACCTCCCGGACAATGTGGGTCATGCCAGCTTTGTAGCCCAGGAAGGCAGTGAGATGCACAGGCTTGCTGGGGTCATCTTTGGGAAAGCTCTTGACCTTGCCCCTGTGCCTGCTGCTGCGCTTGCGGGGCAGGAAGCCCAGGGAGCCGTGCCTCGGGGCCGAGAACTTGCGGTGAGACTGCCGAGAGAAAACCAACACTCAGTGCCTGCTACACAGACTTGCTTATGCCCACTCGGGGGCCAAGGCCAGCTCTGTCCTTGCCTGGGAACACGAATATTACACACATCCAAGACATTTTGCATTCCAGAAATTCCCACTATCACCTGCTGGCCTGCTGAATTCCATTACGTTACAGGAATGTAGACCCCACGCAATAACTACGTACTTGTCAGATTTCTTCAATGCCCCTTCCAAGCTTATTCTAAGATGTCACCAAGTCCCGCTCTAGCCAGGGAACTACAGAAGCTGTAATTTGGCCACAGCGTGCCACAACAAGTTTAGTCCACCCCACAAGTCTAGAAAATGCAGCACAGCCAGCCTCACATTTTTCAGTGAACCGGGATCAAAATAAGCATTACAAAAACAATTTCAGTTTGAAAAACTGCAGTAAAGCAGCACCTCAACACCCGCCTTTGAGCCAGTCGCTCTGGGTGGAAGCGCAGTATTTTTTCCCAAGATTTTCTCCTCGAGAACCACCCCTGCAGTCTCCCTCTGCAACCTGAGATCCATTAAGGAAAGGCTTCCATCCGGAGAACTCCCAGCCCAAAAAAAGATTTATCCATCCAATCTCACACGCAAATTAAAGAACAATACCGTGCAGCTGTACACGGAACTAAAAATAAGCACGGCTTTATTAAAGAAATAAAATACTCGACACCAGTTACCCTAAAAAGGCCATACCCACAGCAGCTCTCCAGAAAGAAGCCACCCCCCTTCCTAAAAAAAAAGAACCCCAAACGCCCCCACAGCTGCCCGCGCCACCCAAACCCCGCTCGCCGCCCGGCACCGCACCGGCCCGCCCGGCCTCCCGGCGCAGCGCCTCGCCCGCGCCCCGAGATGAGCCCAGCAAAGCGTCCCGCAGGTGCCGG
>VYZP01026447.1:0-13726 GCA_013400635.1 Hypocryptadius cinnamomeus
TCTATTTTCTCAGCATATCACTATTCTGGTGTCTATTATTCTCTCATCTGGACAGCAGTTTTCTTTGTTCACACTCATGGTTTTTCCTCGTTGTTTTGTCTTCATTCCATCTTTCACTCCCTTGTCCACCTTCTTGCACCAGCACATTGTGTACCACCATTCTGCCTGTCAGGCTGGTCCCAAACCTGTCAGTTGTCTTTCCACAGCATCCTCCAACCATCCTCACAGTCAGTCTAAATGAGGCCAACAACTCTCTAAGATGTAATCTGCCCTCTCCTTCCATACAGCTACAGTGACAACAATCTATCCTCTCACCATTTGGGATCTTGCTTATTTCAGTTCCCATTACTTTGACATCAATGGAAATAAGTAGATGAATAAATTAAGTTTTCCAATGACATAAAAAATGTTCCTGAGAATTTGGATGATGCAACATTTGTGAGGTAAATCAGAAATTGCCATTCTGATTTGCAAATGGCACATGGAAGATTTATGGTTTTTTCACCTCAATGAAAAGCTGATGTTTCAGCCTGCTGCTGAATTCCATAATAGGTATTCAGTGCTTTTCCATCATCAGCAAATCCAGAATTTTCCAAATATTACTCTGTTAGGGCTTTAAATACCTTTTTGCTTTTGCCCTCAGGTTACAGATATTTAACTTTCAGGCATCCACCCAATCTCACAAGTGNGGCATCCACCCAAGCTCACAAGTGGAATGAAAGAGATGTCCCTCCTCAGATCTGCAGATTTAACTGTGCCTCATGCCTGAAACTTTATCTCTGGGCTAGCAGTGCTGGCAGCCTTTTGCATCTGGGGCACGGAGCAAAGCTTGAGCATGGCTTTTGTTGGAAGTTCACAATATATCCTGTTCATTCTCTCCCCAAAAATGCCCAGCAGCACTGAGTGAAGGCTGGCATGGGCTGCTGCTCTGCTCCAGGAAAACTCCTGCTGGGATACTTCAGCCTCAGCTGCAAAGGGTAAGTGATAGGTACCTCCTGCAAAACACTGGCTGTTGCCAGCTCAGTGCTGCAGCCCCAGGAGGTAAATGCATTATGGATAACACACAGATATCTTCAGGAGTAAGGGCTGGTTCCACGAAAGAGCATAGATAAAAAAGCCCTGTCTCTCACCTCTGAGTTTTTCTGTGTTTGCATTATTCCCATTTATAAAATGGAAATAAAGGGTCAGAAGCATTGGAATAGCTGTAAAAAAAGCCATCATCCAATGGCTTATCAGTGGTGCAGCTCTGCTGGAACTTTTTCCACTCAGCTTGCACACAAGAACCCACTGGTACTCCATCACCCATGCAGACATCTTTGGATGGTGGACCATGCCAGCTTTGGCTGCACATCTGGGCTGCTGCAAAGGATATGAGGTTTTGGGGGACACTGTCCTTTCCAGGAGGGGATAGAAATACCTGTGGTAGTAACCTGACTCTAGTTCCATGGTCATCCTTTCTTGTGTATCCCTGCAGGATTTCCAGGGACAAGAGACAGTCACAGGGATTTATTTCACATTCCTTTGTCAGTTTTGTTTGGGCTAAGGTGATCACTTCAGCTTTCTATCAGTAAAAAACAGGAAAATCCATAATCAAAGAGCAAATGCACAGTCTTGACCAGGAGATGGACACTTCATGGTAATTGAAGCAGTCAAAGAATACTGATGTGAACTGATGGAAATAAATATTCTAGTAAAAAACATAAGGAATAAGTTCAGCGGGGGGGAACATGAAACTTATTAGGAAAACCTGAGTCCTGACAGGCACTAGCTAAAATCAAAACTGGCACATGGCTATGTGCTTGGATCCAATTCATTAATTGACATATCAAGAATCAAGAAAGCCTAATCATCAATCCTTCATTAAAATAGTTTGTGCTTCTATGTCCCAGCTAATAAGGTCGCTGGAAAGATGACTTGTTAGTATGCAGTAAGGGGAAACCTGGAGTTGTGGGAAAAGTGCACACTGTGGATGGAGGGCAGCATCTCAGGCTCAGCGGCTGCTTTGTGAGAGACAGTCTGTGCCCAGTGAGGGCCAGGAGAGAAGACAAGAAGGGACCATGGAAGCAGCTCAGAGGGAGCTGAGGAGCAGTTCCCAGGGTCAGGATGAAGAGTTCTGCTGGGGAATGGACACCATCTATTCAATGCACCAGGCCTGGCTTACCCTGGTACTCATAACCTGCTTTTAACTTCAGCATTGCTAAAAAATGCTTTTATCTCTTATCTGCTGTCACAACACACCTGTCCTTAGCTCCTGGGGCCAGCACTGGTTCAACAATCAGAGGGCACACAGGGAAGGAGCTGCATGCAGGAAAACTCCCCTTGGATGGGTGTTTTCCTCCTCCCAGCCTCTGCAGGCGGAGCACAGGGGAAGAAGCAGCATGTGCAGGCAGAGAGGGGCTACTTCACGTCGTGGTCTGGTTTCATGCATGTGGCTTCCTTCATCTGCAATCTCAGACAGGCAGGATTTGAGCTGCTTTTCTTTCTGATGACAGCTGCTCTTCCTTTGCACTTGCCTACCAAGTAACTGTGATTAAGAAGCTTTTATCACTAAAAATTGTGTCATTGTCACGATTAAGTGGAATAACGTAAAGCAATTAATTGTGCTGAAACCCACACTCCGAAACGTTTGAAGTAATTAAACATGTTGTTATAATGAAATTACCTCAAAATATTTTCAATACTATGCAAGCTGATCTTGAGGAGGAAGGGAGCTGGTTGACAGTGCTCATTAATGTTTGTTATGTGATTTTCAAATGCTCTAGAATGGAGGTGTTTCAAGTGGGTGGAGGGACTAGCATGATGCCTGCTGGCAGAGGAGCCATTCCCTGGGACTGGGTGGATGCCAGCTCCCTGTGGTGCCTCCTGCAGTGACTTTGCTTGGATTATTGCCATCTCTTTCTGTTTCAGCAAGAGCACTGAGTGCAACTCTGGAGCAGCTGTTGACAGCAGAGACAGCAGAACATGTTTGCAATTCAATATTTAAAACAACTATCCTACATTTAGTGACCTTGAGACTGAAAAAAAGTGATAAATTGGAGAAAGATAGAAACAAACATTTTCCTTATGTGTGGGTAAGCAGAAAAGGTGGGCAGGTAAAAGCAGGTAGGAATTTCAAAAGCATTTCAGTGAATTTTGTGCCATTTTAAAGGTGCCACCAATATTTAGAAGATCATGAGAGGTGTCAAGTTGCCAACAGTAACTTGACAGTGACATTTTCTACTGGACCTATACAGCTCACTCTTTTTGGTTTCTCTTTAAGTTTCACTTTCAAAGCTTTTAGTTAAACTTACTTTTGCACACCGAATGTTGCTGTGTGATGTCTTGGCTGCACCTGTCTCGTGGTGAAAGCTGTCTGGCATTTGGAATAAGAAGTTTAGAGCTGCAAGTTTGCTAAGAGGAATCACAGGGATTGTGGTGTCCATTGACATCAGCAAAGCTCCAGTGGTTGCAGCCACCTTGCCCCAGAGCTCAGTGGGAGAAATCATGCATCCCTCATCCTTCTGCAAAGCCAATTAGTGCTAAAATATGGAAAAAAAAATCCAAAACAAAACCAAAACCCCAGTAACTGATTTCTGGTGTCACTTAGGACAGTTCTGAAATTTGCTCTCCTTTACCCACATCATCCCTGCACCAGCCTTTTGTACTCACATGTCAGAGGCTGAGGGGTACAGGACTTTCCTCTGAGCATCATAACCAGAGGGGAGAGACTGCATGCCAAGGTGAACAAATCCCAGAGAATGGTGCCTATTACATGGGCTGTGCCTGAAGATATCACTATAAATAAGGGGGGAAAATCTTAAATAAACTGTAATATTCTAAAATATACACCTGGAGCAGATCCACTGTCAGGTGCAACAAAGCAAAGAGACTTTTAGAGTAGATAAATGCTGATCCTATTAAGTCAAGGAAGGAAGGAAGGAGGTATCCTTCAACATCTCTTTTAAGATAGGATAAACTGTTCCCTCATGTCTCCATGATGACTATCAAAAGTTCTTGTGCTTTCTGTCTCAGAAGGGTGAAATCAGAGTGTCTCCTCCAGAGGCCAGGTTGCATCTGTGAAAGTATGGGCAACATTTTAATAACAAATGACATTTCATTTTTCAATACCCTCCTGGAAACCAAAATGCCAAGATAATACAAAGAAGAATGAGGATGTGTTCCTAAATTGACAAAACGCTACATAACATCTTCAGAGAGGCTCGAAAATGGAGCTGATGAGAGTCTCTTTAAGTGAACATCAACATAAAGGGAGAAACTACAGGAAGGACTTGTTCGGTTTTCATACAAACGCAGCAAAACAGGTGATGGTAAGTAGTGCTGGAAAGACCTCTGAAGTGCATGGGTAAAATTTGAAGTAAATTCCAGATATTTCCATCAACATCATGGGAGATTTCCAGCTGTGAGATTGTGCTTTGGTTTGTTTCTCTGAAACTTCTGCCCAAGGGACAGAGGATGGTGAGGGGCAGGACCTGACCTGGTGACTGCTCAAGGGAAGCAGCCCTGGAACTGAGCACAGGAAAGGAGCTCCCTTTTAGAGTGTGGTGGCTCACCTCAGCTAATCTGAGTCCTCACACCCAAATTCTCATCAGCTAGGCTAATCATGGCTCCTAATTCAGGTCCATTGAAACTCAGGAATGTTTTTTCCTTTAGGGAAGTGGGGTTAAGTGGAATGAGTAACCTCTGCTTGCACGTACACAATTTGCTGCCAGCAAGTGTGGCCTTTGCTTGTCTCTGAGAATAGCACTTGTTGATAGCCTGAAGTCATAAATGCACTTATTTTGCATGTCATCACCACCCCTCTTTGCCATGATAGTGCTGCACCCACCTATCACACAGAACTGCTGCATGATGCTCTGCTGAGTGCTGAAATTCTTCCCTCTGCAAAAATAACACACAGGTCAGCCCACTTGTTTGCAGCTCACAGCTTTTCACCACCCTACAGTACAAGCTGTAATGAAGCATCATTAAAATGTCTTTTGACACTTGCTACTAAGAGCACAGCATGGTGCCTCTGCTTCTTGCTGGTGTTTGAACTTCTGTAAATTGTCTTCTTTTGGCCCACAGACCCCCAGGAGCTGGGAACTGTCCTGGATCCTGTGTGTGCCTGTGGCAGAACAGAATATTCCAAACACACCAGCAAAGTTCAGATCCCATCCGTTACCCTTGGAGGCTGGTGATATGGTATGAGAAAGAAAAACTAGATAAGCTCAGCACCAATTATTAAGGATGAACTCACTGTGGAGTCAGGGAGTGAAGTTAAACTGCCTTTGTTTTGTGTGGCTGCACTCTGCTCTCTACAGTTTGCACAGAGATCATTTCAAGTGGTTTTTTTTTGTGCTTGGTAACATCACTGATTGTTGTTGCAAGTTGAAATATAAAATGAATCCTGAATATCTGTACATCCGTGCTTGTTTTCACAATCAGTGCCTGGCTCGGATTGCTCTGTACAACCCTTCAATTGCTTTTTGACATTAGTGTTCACAAAAATTGGTTTGGGTAAAAGCAAGGGAGAACACATTTTTCTCTAGCTCCTTCTGAGTCCTCAGAGCCAAGTTAGCACCCTTTGACATTAATTTAGGTTAGGATCACCAAACCCTTGGTGAACTCAGGTTTTGTTGGTTAAGGGTGAATTTCAGAATTCCCTTGAAAGCAAGTATGAGCTGCAGTGCCTGGCTGAATCATTGCTTGGTCTCTATTAAAGAACCAAATCTTGACCAGATCTCTGAGTCTCTTCTAGGTGGCTTTAGGCCTTTTCTCTGCACAAAAGGGAATAACTGCTCATGTACATTGGTCACCACTCACACACATCCTACTTGTAGAATAGAAATCTCTCAATGAAAGATTTCCATTCTACAGAGAACCTGCAGTTCTAGCTGCATTTCCCTGCCTGGAGCTATCTGGCCTCTGTCAGAGAGGAGCCTGAATGTGAACCAGCTCATACTTTGTATGGACAGTGAGGAGGGCAGAGCCTTGCTGCAAAACTGGCTGTGCCACACCATGACAGAACAGACCAGTTTTCTCTGTATAATTTTGCACATGCTAAAACCTGCTAATAAGCTTCCTTTCTTTGTCTTCCTGTTTGTAGCCATGGTGGCAGTTTGTGTGGACTGTTCCCAGGAGAAACAATACTGTCACAGATGGGCCAGAGAGTTCAAAGCAAAGGAGCTCAGATAAAAAAATTAGTCTAAGCATCTGCTTCTTGTCAAACGAGTATGAGAAGATACCAATGCTGAGCATGTGGACAGTCCTTGCATCAGAACAAATCACATGACATGTGCAGACAGCACAGCAAATTTTGGCTTCTGGAATTGATAGATTACTGAATCTGGGGCTGGCCCAAAGGTGCTGGGACAAGTCAGGTGGTATAAGCTAACTCATTTCACTTTGCAGTTAAGGCAAGTAACTCAGCAGCTCTGTGGAGATGGATGGAGAGCCAAGCAGCAGTGGCTCAGTTTCTGATGGTTATAGAGCATCCCAGGGGATAATGAAGGAGAGTCAAGCAGAGAAATATGAAACACCTGGGTGTGCAAATTTGACAACTTTTCCTCCTACTGATTCAATTGTTGTCACCGCAAAGAGATGGGAAAGCTAGCTCAATTTTGTTGTATGTGTTTGCATATTTTCTGGAATTCACAGGTTTTGATTGAGAAGCAGGTGACCTCATAACTCATATCTGTCCTGCAATATCTTTCTCTAGGACTTTTTTTTTTCCCCAGTATTTTATAATTCAAAAGTGCAGTAACCACTTATAAAATGAAAAATCCTTTCTGCACTATTCTTTTGTCTGGCTATTTTAAAAATACTGACAGCATTTTTCTATTAACTTGGTTCAGTTTCTGCTCACCTTATTTTGTTCTGCTATTGACATATCTTCTACAGGCCTGGATGGTTATTTTTATATGCCAAACTGCTGTTTACAATTTTATCTTAACTTGCTATGTTGGATTTAATGTATTTCTATTTAGTAATTTCCATCATCAAGACACTATTTAGCCAAGCTGCCCTTTGAATATTTATTATAGCTAATTATAAAAATAGCATGTCCTACCTTGTTAAGAGTCTGTACCTCAAATTATTAGAACAGAAATTCATAAATAAACCCTTATGTGGGAAACCCTTTGATATAGCTCTAGTTAAATTATCTGTAGTAATAATAGTGGAGGTAGACTTTAAAAAAGTTATTCAAGAGAATAATGCAGTGGCTATGTATGTATTAACACACAACAGTAAGTAATAGAAAGTTAGAATAATTGAGGTTTACATCACTGTATGCAAACATACCAGTTTAGGCAGAAGTCAAGAGCTCAAACAGAGCATGAAAGAAAGACAATAGAAAGTTTAAAAGTGAAAAGGAGTCAGTAAAATGTACCCAAGAATGCTGAAAGAAAATGTTAGTCTTCTGAGAATCTCACAGCATCTTGAGGAGCCTTAGAGAAGAGAACTGGCTTTTCAAATATTCCTTTTTATACCATGCTGGGGAGGATGAAGAAAGGTTTGTAGGTACTTCCTGACTGGCTGAGTGCAACTGAAGGGAACACATGGTTTGTGATGCCAGATCTTTAAGAGGCTTTGAGAGAGTGGGAAAGTCAGTGAGGTGAATACCACAGTATTTCTTTAATCTCCAAACCAGTTTGATCAAGCTGCACATTTTGGAAATCCCACTTGTTTTCAAACTCTGGGACATCTGGAATTGGTAAAAGAGGAAAATGGTGGGTGAAATCCTGAAAAGACTGCCAGGTAGAGAATTAAAGGCCAGTGGCATAATTAGCTCCAGGTAGCAGGTTTTGTATTGAACACTGACCAAAAATATGTGTATCCAGTGATGGAAACTGCCTTTGTCTCAGGCTGTGTCACCAGCTCACACAGGTAAGGCAGGCAGGGCTGTGCTGGTGGCAGGGGTATGGTGGTGGCAGGGCTGTGCTGGTGGCAGGTGTGGTGGTGGCAGGGGTGTGGTGGTGGCAGGGGTGTGCTGGTGGCAGGGCTGTGCTGGTGGCAGGGGTGTGCTGGTGGCAGGGGTGTGGTGGTGGCAGGGGTGTGCTGGTGGCAGGGCTGTGCTGGTGGCAGGGGGGTGCTGGTGGCAGGGCTGTGCTGGGGGCAGGTGGGTTACCTTGTGTAGCTCCTTCAGTGCTTGCTGTGTGTGGGGTGGATGAGATCCAGGCTGGGCCATTTGGCAGGGCTGACTCTGCGGTGGAGAGCTGCAGGAGGCAGGAAATGAGAGGGGATGAGAGGAGTGTATAAACCTGCACAGGGCTGCTCTGCCATTTTAATGAGCGTATTAAGGGCCAGTAAGGGAACTAAGGAGAATCTCCAGGGACTTTTACCTCCCACTGACTTTCTGAAGTTTTTCCAAATGCAGCCACTGCCAACAAAGATTGGCATCTTGGTTATATTCCAAACAAGGACCTGAAGGTATGGTGCACAAGCCCAGTATGCCTTGTATCAAGCAGTGAAAATAGTTCACAGCTGTCATGTCTGGTCAGATGAGCTTTAACAGACTACAGAGAGTCAGATTATTCATTTAGTTTAAAGCGAAGTTGTGTTCCCACAGCCAAAAGTGATGGAATTGTTGCAGACAGTTTGCAGTTAAATGTTTATTGTTTTTTAATTTTTTTCCTCTAGTACTTCTCATTTTTCTAAAATATTAAGTGAAATATCCAGGGCAAATTGCTGTACTACAGCAACAACACTGTGAAATAAATTGAGCTGTTTAAAGAGAATGTAAATATAGAATGACTTGCACTAAAAAATAAAATTATTTCAAATTGCCATTAACTATTTCTATCACAGTTCACACTGAGCAAAGCAAATCTGTCAATTGTTGGCCCACTGCCAGTAATACAGCACCACTGTACACATTACTATTTAAAAGACAATTCAAAAAATATTTGTCCTTTTTCTCTGTTTTCTTACTGTTCCCATCCAGCAAAACACTTTCATGGCATCAGTTTGAGTGGTGCCATTTGGCTCCTGCAGAGGAAAAAATGGACCAATTTTTCTGTTATGCTGGCTACCATTTAATCCTGATTTATTTTCTACCCTAAGTCCTGACAGCATCTTTCAAGTTTTGTGGCTTTGCAAAGACAAATTGAAATGCCTCTTGTCTGCATTTTAATACCTGCATGTCTTCCCCTGAGTGATTAGGCTCCTGTCCTGACTAACTTCACTGGGTGGCAAGAGAGGGTTACACATACCACAGCTGGGCTGGAGTGACACCTGGTCTAACAGCAACAAGGAGACAAGGACAAGCTTATGTCCTCCCAAAGATTAATTGCTGTTGAAGATGAGAACAGAGTCTCTTCAATTATTAGAATTTGTACCTGGACCAAGAGGTGTATCCTTCCCTTTCTGTGCTAGCACTTATTCTCTTCAGCTGCCTGAAAGAGAAAAAAACATTTAGCTTGAGACGGATGATAGTATGAAGGAAATTTTTATTTCCATTTAGGTATAGAAATTCTGCTCTAGTGCTGAGACTTTGAAATGCACAGGAGGCTTATGTGCAGTAGGACAGAAGCCATCTCCAGCTGTGGAATTGGCCAAAGTCATGAAATAGGAAGTGCTTGTTTTAAAGTGTGCGAGACACTGTCCTGGCTCGCTGCATAAATTATGCATCTTCCCCTTCCTGCAGGCCTGCACTGTGTGTCCATGGCTGAACACACAGTTCTTGGCCACAGTGTCTGGATAACAAAGGAAATGGAAGAATTTCTACTAGGCAGAGCAGTCATTTCTCACCGAGCCTTGTCCTTAATGACATGGAGTGTGCTCTGGGGATGGATGCAGCTACTTTGCTGAGAAAGGGGCACTATCTAAAAGCAATCACTGCTGCACTTCTGACAGCCATCCCAAGTAATTATCACCTTACTAGATGAAAGGGAAACAAAAGTCAAAACATTTGAGGATAACTCAGTGTCTGAAAAAAAAATTGTTTAATGTTTTCTCATTCCAAACTGCACCATCTTATTGACATTATGGTCAAACTCATTCAGACCAGACTTTCTGCTCCTCTTCCTCTCCCACAGAAATACACCATTGGTTAAATGTGTATCCAGACCTGGTCTAAAGCCCAATTCCCTTTAACATTCACAATGTAGAAATTAGCAGTTAATATTACTTGAAATGATACAAATGCTGCCCAAGGGAGCCATTTTTCACTGCATAACCTGCTGACTTGACAATTACTGTGAAATGCAATTATAATGAGCAAGGGACAGCAAAGGCATGGAGTGACTTCAGGGACAGGAGAAGCCAGGGATGAGTTGGTTGTCCTGACTAGCTGAGCTCTGTCTCTGTAAAGAAACCCCCAAAACCAAGAGAAGCGAACAAAAAGACAAAATATGTTTGTCCTTGGCTCCTGGCTACAGAGCTGTGTCCTCTGGAAAAGTGCTTGGGAAGTGTAGCACACCTTCAGGTGTCATGGGAGATACATGACATGTATGTTATAGGCAAGAGCAAGCTGAAAATGTGACAAATAGAGAGCAGCCATTAACAAGGCACTGAGTAGTTTAGTTTAAATTAGAGAATAGTCAAGCTATGGCAGTGATACAGATCATATTCCTGTAAAACACAAACATATCTCTGACCCTTACAGAGCTGCCCCTTTATATTTCATTGTCACAGAAGTTACTAACTGCAAAGTACTGCTTGGCTCTCATAAAACTGTACTCTGTTTTTGAGTGCTTTATTTATGGGGTAAGTGGTGTGATGGCATTTTAAATGCTTTCTCTCTGAATGGGGATAATGATCTAATGATTATTTAAGTGATTTTCTCAAACAGTCCTGCACTGAAGAAACTGAAATATATGAAAAGTATTGCCATGCAAATGTCAGGGAAAGTAATTAAGTAGTGAGAAATTTAAGAAGGTATAATTTGTTTCATTTTTCCCTCTCCTATGGAGATTTTAAAAATGAGCAGAACTAAAATGTCCTGGGAAATATTATGGGATAATAATATTATGATTTAAGGCGTGATTTAAGGAAGGTTTTCCATCTTCATTGCAACTGCCACTTGGCATTTCTGTAAAAAATTTGGAGTGAAGTAAAATGAACTGTACACTGGATCCCTAAAGTAATTGAATGGCATACATTCACTTCTGAGTGTAAACTGTTATATCCATTAGAGCAGAAAACAGTTTATCAGGGGACTACTCACTGGAAAGTTATTGACTATTTCAAAATAAAAAGAAATAGGCTGGTAAGAATGTCATCCACTGATTCTATGAGTTTCTTTTAATGGAAGTTTTCTAATACAGATGAAGCTATATGTTTCAGAAATTGTTTAATAAGGTTTATCAGGACAGGTCTTTCAGTCTTCACAAAAATGATGAACTAATGGCATAGATTGAGCTGATCCTTGAGGACAGGAGTTGCAAGTCAGTTATCATGAGGTCTTGTACAGAGGATTGGGGATTCCTTGATTCTCTGATATTTTTTTTAAAAATCCAGTCAAATTACGATTAAAAAATGACAAGGCAGAAGTCTGTAGAACTAGAACTGATTTTCTAATAATTTTCTAATATTCTTTCTGTGTTTTTTTTTCTTAGGTTTTGTGTGTATATCACTGAGAAGTTCTCTTTCTTTTCTTGTATATAAACAGTAATGCAAATATCATAGTCCTGATCTGTCTGTATCTGATTCATTTTTATACATGCCATGTTCTTTACTCAATGAATTCACTCATTAATTTTCTATGCAGCAGCTTGTATTTCATTAGATATTTTTTCCCCTCCTGCAGGCAGAAATAGCTCTGAAGAAACATTTATCACTGATTCCTGCAGAAAATATTCTTGAATTGTGAGCAGTATAGTGTTTTTCTTTCTTCTGATTTCTTGATTTATTCTGTTTTTTATGTAAAAGTTATTTCCAAAACAAAATCTTGGAATGTGTGGCCCTTCATTCAATTACAACTGATTATTAAGTTCAATTCTTTTTCTGCCATTAATAAGGCTGCATTATTTTATTAATATTTCCATTTCTTTATAGAGATTATAATGCATTTTTTTTTTATCTTGAAGAAATTATGGCCTTATTATTTGCTTAAATAGATATTTCACTAACAAAACAAAATAGAATTAAGGAACCATCTGTTGCATGTAGGAAGTGTTTTTCCATTGTTAAGGCAGTGTATATGTATGTATTGTGAATATACAACATCCAGATATATAAATGAAAGTAGAAAAGCATTCTGTATCAGCAGCTTAAAAGCTGAGATTTCTGTAGCTGATGATGGAAATTATATTTGATATATTAATACTTTGCTTTAATGCACAGAAATCTGCATGGCCTTAACTGAAAACAGAATTTATCCCATCACTAATGGGAATGCACTGCAACATCCTTGCTAAGTGTGGGATTACTGATTCAGGCAGAGCACATGAGTTACCTGGTGAGTGTTCTGGGAAAAAAGGGTGGCAGGGATTGGAGTGGTGCAGTTTAGAGTTGCTGAGAAGGCACAGCTTCTCACCAGGAGATGTGACTTGCCTGGCAGGGACCAAATTCAATTTTTATTTTCAGATCGTTAACAAGCCTAAAGTTTTTACAGTTAAAAACCAACAACCAAATAAACAACAGCGATTTAAAAAGCTGACCACTTCCTAACATTCCCAGAGTCAACAACAGATAAAAAGATCTTCAGGGAGAAGGTCCCCACATGAGGTGGCAAAGAAAAGCATTTCCCCAGGCCAGTTTCTTACAGCCATGTCCCCAGGCCCCTACGTCCCGTACATCCAATATAGGACTATTTTTGACAAAATTGAGAAAAAACTGTTGTAGCACTCCTCTCATCTGTAGCAAGCCTTGGTTCACTGGGCAGCACCTTTTGGACCTGCCATGTCTCAGTCTACAATTGCACATGGGCAGGGAATGATGTCTCAGTTCTCAGCTAGACCCAATGTGCAAACTTTTGCTCTGAACTTTGATTAACAGAAAACCCTTAGGAATATCTGCATCTCCAGAAAGGATCTGGTGCATAATGAGCTACTCAGGATTGGTGAGAAATGCTATGAGCCTCAGCAAAGAAACCAAATTATTCACTGCCTCATCTTCTTCTTGCTTCATAGCCTATCCATGGCTCTGGACATCCCATTCCTACACTAAAGACATGTTTACCTCCTGCCCTTGGTACAGTGGGAGTGTCCCTCACCCCACACTTCATCTGGACTGCCAAACAATTCTAAGGCCAAGAACAAAAGGTCTTCTTTGTGTTTGATTTTCTGTGAGCATATTTCATTCAGTAGTTTCAAAACTACATATTTTAAAAACATTAGTTGGATTTATTGCCTGTGATTTCATTATCTTCTTCCAGAAATTCTCTCTTTGAAGTGCTTTTCCAGAGAATATTACAACTATGTCTGTTCCTTTGTAAACTCACTGACACTAGTCTGTCTTTTCAGATAGATAACACAGCAGTTCCCAGGCTACTGTAATTTAAACTCATCTCTTAAGCATGCACCAGAGAGTATAGTGAATAGATATCCCTGATGTTCTCATGCTATGGAGACTCCAGAGCCAATGGTTTCTAGGAAAGGGAGAATCCCTGCCAAACTTGTACCTGGTCTAAACCCTGTGACTTGTCCTATCCACCTTCAGATGTCGGTACTCAAGGACATGGTGCTCCTGAGTGTAAAATTGGAGGATGTAGTTTGGGTTGGATATTACAAACCCACAACCCACAAACTCAGAGCTGGGGTTGTTCAGCCTCTGGCTTCTTTCTTTTTTTTTTTTTTTTTTTAAA
>VYZP01026448.1:5905-23170 GCA_013400635.1 Hypocryptadius cinnamomeus
ATCATTGAGCCCAACCTTTGACCCAACACTCCCATATCAACTAAAACATAGTGCAAACAGATAGTTACTTCATTCTGTTTGGAAATACTTCATGGGTAATTCTTAACATTTCATTTTTAATTTCTGGTTTGGAGGCAAAAGATTGGCTGTTGCTTTTTTGGTTTTTTTTTTGTTTGTTTTTTTGGGGGGGGGAGGTGGTTTGGTTTGTTTATTTTTTGGTGTACTTTAAAAAAAAATTTAGTGTTTTATGACCATATTGGTCAGACATGCAGACTAGATGGGGAATGATCCCTTAACTGAGTGACATCTCAGCAATCTGCAGGTCTAGAAGAAGTACATACCTTGAGGATGTCTTCATCTGGCCTCTTCTTCTCAACTCTGCAGACCTTTAGCCCTTGGGCTTGGCAAAGCTATGGGTGCAAGCTCAACCTGATTCATTTCAAGACACTTAAAGCACTCGGCTCACTTAGTGCCCTTTCAACAGCACAATCCCATTAAAAACAGTGACAAAACAACCACACATGGCTGCACTTTTGTGTTTTAGAACAATCTGAGTTGAGCACGGTGCAGAAATGTTCATGCTAGCAATGCCCATAGCCACGGAAATCGCGGGGAGCTCCCACCCTGCCCGAGCACTCCGAGCTCTGCTGCTGCCAGAGCACGGCTGGCACCTCCAGCCAGTGCTGAACAGTGTTTTGGCAGCAATTTGGGATGCTCTGCTCCGTGTTGCCTTGGCCAGGGCACACACAAGGAGGCACTTAGCGAGGCTGTTGTGTTAGAAACACCGACTGTGGTACTCAATCATTTATGCTCTGCATAAAACAAGCAATATCATTTCTCATGGAATCAGAGGATGCAACAAAGTAATACGAGCTGACAGCTCCCACGTAACAAGCTTTTTTTTCCTCTAGAGAAAGACCTGGAATAACTTTTTTCCTCCCATTTTTCCTATTATGGGAAAAGTTGTTGGTTTTTTTCCACCCCGGTCCTTACGTAAGCAAAGAATTTCCATAAGAGCTGCTCCCAAATGGACTAAAGATCCATTTCTAAGGAGGAAGTAAAGTAACGTCAGTGCATTTCTTCTGATCCGAAAAATATTGAAGCTGAACCAAAGCCTCCTGGTATGAGATGGACCAGATGCTGAGAGTCCTGGGTGGGTTTGGTTCAGAGCACTCAGGGCTTGCACCCTTTGCCCTCTTTGCCCCATGGCAGAAAAAAAAAGTGAATCCCAATTTTTTTTTCAAAAAATGTGACCCATGAATTCTTTTTCCTTTTTCCCAAGGCACCAGAAGACATTACTCAGAGGACGGCACTGACATGATTATCACACTTTTGGGAAAAGCACAGCAAAAGGTGATGGAAGCAGACATCACAAATAAAGGCAGAAGACCCTTTTATTTCGCATAGACAAAATGCAAAGAGTGTCTCATTAAATTAATATTAAAAAAAAAACCCAAATCAATCTCCTCACTCCACTGACATCACTCATCCTAATTAACAACAAAAAAAAGAACAATCAAGGACCCATTTTCTAATTAAAAAAAAAAAAAAGTGCAAACATGACAAAAGACTTTTCGTTTTTCCAAATCAATGTTCCTGTTGAATTCACAAAGAGGGTGATTTTCTTTTTTTTTTGTGATTTTTTTTTTCCCTTTTAAATCTTGTCTGATGGAACTTCCAGTTAAAATGTTTTTGTTAAGTCTCCATGCACTTCGTAGAAAATCAGTAAAAACACAAACGCTTGTGAAGATCAGAAAACTGGACTCTTTTACCCAAAAATTCAGATGTCCAGTCAGATGAAGCTCACACTCAGACAGAAAAAAAGCAAGAGAGTCTTTGCACTGTCTGTCGTTCATATTATTATTTTTTTTTTGTCAAATATTTTGGCAATCTTCTTCTTTAATTATAAATATTGGAATTCAATAAAAAAAAGGTAGCTTTCATTGGACTTTTTTTGTTTGTTTGTTTTGTTTTTCAGTGTAAATATTTACAGCCACTGTCCAGCCATGCTCTTTTCGTTATACCAGGGTGTAAGATTTTGCGTAGGGATTGTTTCCTTTCAAGTGGCCCCGGGAGTCCAGCAGGGATTCTTGGGAGCTGCTCATTTTTGCTTGAGCCTGTCCTAGCTCAGCTCCTTCTCGCTGAGGTAACGTTGCCACAGCACCAGGTTGCCATGACTGGACATCTCTCGTGGAGGATGTCTCCATTGGGATCGGCTCCAGCACGGTGGGACGCTTCAAGGTTCGGCTTTTCTGTGGCTCCAAGCAGGCTTGCCCCAAACCCAGGTCTCTGCTTGTGCCCTGCACGCCACGGTTCAATAAAAAGTCCATCCTAAGGTAGGGTGGCAAATGCATGAGATCACCTGGGGAGGCAAAAGGGAGAAGTGAGATTTTATTTCGGGTTGTGCGTTGCGCGGCGCTCGCCCGGCGGGAGCGGCTCGAGCTGGTTTGGCCACCAAAGGGGAGGGTCTGTGATCAGAATTCATCATTGATAAATTATTTGTCAGGTATTTACTGTGCTATGATCTTACAGAATTGTGCAACAAATTCCTTTTGAGCGGATCCACGAGAATTCGCTCTTTTGTTTTCACAATGGAATGAGTAGTGCAGTGTTCTTTACTGGCACTCACAGCATGAAGGAGATAAAATGAAAAGACCAGGAGCTATTTCTCAAAATCTGAAAAGAATAGGTCTTGGTTTTCCTTTGTCAAAAACTTGGAAAATGTGGAGGGTCAGTAAATTACCAATTTTTATTTTCCATTTTAAATGGAAATCTTCACAATTCCAATTAACGAGCCCTAATCTTGAGCAGAATGACTAAACTATTTAAAACGGATGCAGGAGTTTTAAGGCTGTAGTCTTCAAGAGATTTCTTACTAAAACAGAAACATTCTTGTCCTCATATAACAAAATTTAACTGTCAAACATCATCACTGTGTTTAATTCACTAATTAAACGAATCCACTGTGACCACCAAGATGCTGCTGGTTTTGTGGTAACAAAATGCACTGGGAGTGGCACCTGAGCTCTTGCATCAACTTTCTGCTTTGTATTGTCAAGAAAACCTCTTATTCATTATTTCCCCCAACTCCTGGGCCTGCTAGGCATTCATGATGTTCCTTCAAGGAAATGAGAGGCAATCAGGCACATAATGACATTCCCTTCTAAAAATATTTGATGGTGTAACCTCACCTATGTATGAAAAAAAAAAGCACAGTTACAGGAGCATTCAGAACAGTATTTTCCTTTCTTTACAGATCTCTGCAGGTATGGAGCTGCGTTTTTTATGGTTGATATCAAACCCAGAGCCTCATCTACAGATGGGATGCATCCTGAATGTTTAAAGCAGGAGACTCTTGGCACCACACCACCTGTGTAGCTCTCCATGAGCTATTTACGGCAGGAGAAATTAAGGCAGACCTGTGCCAGTGGCATAAACAACAGACCAGGAAAGCAGTTCTTCATAATAAAACAATGTATAACAATTTTGTTCTTTCTAGCCCAGCTAAAAGCTGTCCAGTGACCTAAAATAAAACAGGTCCTCTGCTTTCCCACGTAAGTCAAGGCACTGCAAGTCTTAGCTAAAAGACCAACAGCATCTGCTCTAGCTGTAATTCCAGGTCACAGACAGAGAATTGCTGAGGAGTTGCATTTGGCCAGAATCTGTGTTTATTCCTATAGAAATCCCTCAGGCACAGTCTAACACCATATGTTTTTTTCTGGATGCATCCCCAGCACAGGCTCACAGCACGTGGTGTTTTACCCCCGTGGAGTAAGATGGAAGTATCTCAAGATCAGCCCACCGTGGAGTTGGAGGGAGAGGGGGAGGTTTGTCATGCTAATCACACTGATTGCCTCTTGAGAAATGGGTGGTGTTGACTTTAACTGGTTTTACTCCTTGGTTTGCCTGATTCTCCTACAGCACCTTTCATGCCAAGCACAATTCTGCATGTCAGACCTGAGACAGCAATGTTGCTGCTGCTGCTGCTGGGGTGAAGGACAGCAGGACATGGACACAGGAGCAGGGAGGCACCAGCTCACTGCACTTCTCCCCAGGCATTGAGCCAAGCTGCCCGTGGGCACATCCGTGCTGTCCAACACCTGCCCTGTCCCCTTGGCACCCAGACCCCCTGGTCACATCACTTCTTCTGCTTCTGCACCCCCTTGTAGTGCAAGTCCTTCCAAAATGCAGTTGTGGGGTTGGTTGGCTCCAAAGAGCATTCCCTGTGAGGGGAAGAGACAGCCAGGATGTGAAGTTCTTGTGTCACTTGCTCCCTGTGGCTGTGCCTTGTGCAGCACTGAGATATCCTGGAGAATTATGTTCTGTTCCTACCCCACTCCTCCCCAGAGGGAGAGAGGTAGGAGTGTAGGAGTGGTGTGATGCTCCCCACATCTCTCTGCCCTCTGTCCAATGGAGGTTTTGAGGAGCTTGGTTTGGCTGCCTCAGGTGTGGGGGTTTCACTGTCAGGGACAGCAAAACGCACCTTGGAGATGGCAACAGCAGATGTGAGAGCTCTGGGACTAATTCTAATGCCAAAGTGATGACTTCTCTCCATCCAGGAATGTTTAGAGACTGCTGGGGTCAGAAAGGGGGGTTTTTCTCCCACTCCCATGCTCCACTGGGGTCCTTCAGCCCCAGCAGAAGAGGAAAAATTTTCTATGTTGAACGCAGTCCTGGAGCACCTCTGTTGTGGAGATAGGAGGGGAGAGCTGGAGTTGTTCAGCCTGGAGAAGACAGGGATCCAGGGAGACCTCAGAGCCCCCTCCAGTGCCTAAAGGGGCTCCAAGACAGCTGGAGAGGGACTTGGGACAAGGGCATGGGGTGATAGGATAAGGAATAATGGCTTTAAACTAAAAGAGAGTAGGGTTAGAGGGGATATTGGGAATTAGGAATTGTTCTCTGGCAGGGTGGGCAGGGGCTGGGATGGAATTCCCAGAGCAGCTGTGGCTGCCCCTGGATCCCTGGCAGTGCCCAAGACCAGGTTGGACAGGGCTTGGACAACCCTGGGATAGTGGAAGGTGTCCCTGCCTGTGGCAGCATGGTTGGAACTGGATGACCTTTGCCATCCCTTCCAACCCAAACCACTCCACGTTTCCATTTCCCACAACAATCGGCCTTTTCCCAAAGGTGTCTGTCACCCATCGCTGCCTGTGAGGAGCTGCCACTGCCTTGTTAACACCAGCCAGGACATTTTACACCTGCTCCTTCATTCTACTGCATTTTCTGCTTTTTTTTTTGGTCGACTTTCCAGGAAGGAGCTGGTGTGGAGCAGCAGCTGGAGCGTGGCTCACTGACAGCTCCCCGTGGGTACCTCAGGGAGCTGCTTCTGTGCCTTGGCACATTTGCTGCTTCTTGAGAGCCATGGGTATCAGTGGACTACAAAAAAGATGAGCATTGAACCTTACAGAGATGGAGGTTGGTTTTCAAGCTGCTGTCTAGACATTTCTCAAGTGTATTTAGGAGCTTGGAGCTATGTAAAAAAGACCTTTCCCCCCCCCCACTCCTTAAATCTACATAAGAAAGCATAGTCAATAATCTGTGTAAACAATATGCAGTCATTTTACTGCAATTTTCTAAATGTCTGGGGGCAAAGTTCCAGCAGGATTTCAGTAATGAGAAACCACAGAGTGTAACTTGTTCTCCAGAGCTGGGTACTCAAAGCACAATCTCTGACATGGCTTATGCAGAGCCCTCATTATTTGATGTGATGTACACATTTTCCCATCATAAAAAGCCTCAGTGCTCCTTCTCATCTGCAAAGAGCATCTCTCCCTGCAACTGCTTATAAAACAGGGACATTATTAAAATCACTGGCAAAGAAAAATTTTGAGAATGGAACTTTTTTCTTCTGTGCTAGGGTTGAAATGGTCTCGCAGGATGGAAAAAAAAAAAAGTCTTTGATTTAGAAGAACTAATGGGTTTCTGACTTGAAAACACAATCTTGGAAATGTAACCACAGGGGTTCACCTTTGCCATTCCTACATCAATTCTGAAGGTGTTTTTGAGCAGAAAAAAAGGATTCTTGCTGTATCTCTGGAGCTGCTTGGGAAGACTTTGGTTCTTATCCTCTGGACACAACAGTGTAGGCATTTTTTTGGTTTCTTGCTGTTCAGCTGAATGATGTTTTTTTGGGCAAAACATTATGAAGTTTCAGGATGGTTCATTGCCTTTGATGCTCTAATTACCTCTTTTCAGCTATGTTTGTGTCTTATTAGTAATGAAAGCAAACCTTTCAAGTGCATGAGCACTGTAAATGAGCATGTTTAATAATTCATGCATTTTGGCTTAATTAGTACAAAAGACATTCTAAAACTACAGTTTTCTGATGCATTTTTAAAAATGGGGTTTGGACTGGATGATCTTCAGAGGTCCCTTCCCACCCTGACCTTTCAGTGATTCTGCAATTTTTAAGAAAGGAGAATTTGCTGTATAAGAACCTTGAGTTTGTACAGAAATAATAAGCACCCAGTCAAATCTGAATGCTGCAATTTAAGCCAGAGTTACCTCAGTCTTTTTTTTTTCTTCTTCTTAATAGCCAGCCTTCTAATGAATTATTTAATATAGTACATTTAAGAAAATGTTAGTTCAAATAAATATTTGTAAACAAATGCTAAAAATCACTTACTGTGATATTTACAATAAGCAACACATTCTACCAAAAAAGGAGTATTTTCTGAGTTAATGCAACACTGAATAAAAATAATTTATCCTTATTTCAGAACAACTAAGCTGATATAAAACACTTTGCAAAAAAAACCAACAGATATTTTTGGCCATATTCCAGAGGTCAGCTTCAGGTGTGGGAAGGGTTGGGATGAATTTGACAGGCTACATGCAGGGAAAAACATCACTGCTGAATTTTTCTTGGATTTTATTCAAGATAGCTGTCTCGTCTACAGGACTGAACCAAGCTGAGAAGCACTCCTTCCTCCCAAAAGATTTACCTCATTCCTCTTTCAAATGCCAGAGAGCTTGCACGGTGTTTTTCTTTTTGCTTTCATCTACTCCAGAAAAAAAAATTCTAAGGATTTGTGCTATTTTCAATACAAGGATGATCACAGACTGCAAAAAAAGATGCTCTTACCAAGTTTTTACATGAGAGGTCTATGAATTTTCTCATGAATCAGAGCCTCCACTAAAGCAAAAGCAATTTGTCTTCACAACACTCCGACAGAGATACCATCAGTGAGGGTGACAGCCTGAGGGTTTTCAACTTGTGGTTGCCATGTGGAAGAAATTCTGTGCTATTTGAGAGATTATCTCAGGAAGTTTTGAGAAGCAGGGCTGGTGACTATGACAGGGTGTTTTATTTTACAAAGGTAAGGATGAGACTGCTTGAATAGGGCATTCAACACATTCTGCTTCAAGAGGTGAGTGGGCAAAAAAAAAAGCTCACAGAGATTTCTCTGGGATGATTCCATGGGATCAGAAACCATGCCAGGGTTGAGTCCCTACAGCCCTGTTAGCTCAGGGAAGGTGCTGATCTAATTATGTTGATTTAGGAGCAAATTATGACCTTGTGCAGTGCTGGGGGTGTACAAGTGCTGTGCAGATGGAGCCCCACTCTGCTGGGCATCTCTTGGCTTTGCTGACTGGAAGGGGAAGCACTGATGGGATGTTGTGTTTTCCTTTGAAAGGAAGCAAAGGAGACAGAGCTGCTGACGTAGTTCCAAGCTCAGGTTTATGCTGATTAAAAAATTACAGTTGGTTTTTCCAGCTCACTAGCACAGTAAATAAATCAGTGAAGCCTTTGCTGCTACTCACAGGCTGTTTTTCCAGACAAAGACTGCATATAAGGAAAACTTGCATTAGAAACAAGGAAAAAGTGAAGAGTTTGCAAGGACAAGGTGAGAGGTTTGCTGAAAAAAATGAGTGTAAGTGATGCTCAGAGGCCTTTGTCACATCCAGAACTGACACACCATTAAAAACTTAGCAGGCAAAGCTTTCTTGGACAGCAGCAGCTTGGTCTGAAGCCAGGCTGATAGCAGCAGTAACATTTCTCACAATTGCTGCTGTCAGTGTTGGAAAGCTGCTGGTGCTCCCTCCCTGTCCGTCTCGTGTCCGCACTGCGCCGAAACATTCCCCTCACCCGCAGGGCTCTGCAGCACCAGGGATAAACACACTTAATGAGCAATAAAGCCAATTATTTGCTTAGCTTGGCCCTGTGTCCTGCTCAGCCAAGAAGGGAGGGTGAAGAGGACCAGTCCTGCACCTCCTTGCTTGGCCGATTCAGGTCCCAGGATCTGCTCAGTGTGGAGCTGCCTCCCCAATTTTTTGGATAATTGTTATTTTCTTGCAGTAAAATGCCACAAGTAGAGAGTAAAAATTTCTGAAGAGTGCTTTGAATGCCAGGGCTCCACTCTCTAGAGCCAGTGTTGATCAGTAATGGAAATGGAGATGGAATTTCCATGTGCAAATTTCTGACTCTCATATGAGTGAGAATCTCAGCTCACTCTCTGTTGACAGGAGCACACTATTATCAGCACACACAGGCTCCTGCTGAGGCCACTTTTTCAAGACAAAAACCGGATTTAATAATTGTCTGAGGTGATCCAGAATAAATGGCAGAAGGTCTGAGAACAGCCAAGCAGTAGAAGGGGAAAGGAAGGAAGGAGGAGACAGGGCACAGCTTCGTCATTAGTGAAAAAGCTGCTGTGAGAGCAGCCACGTGCCCTTCCCTTCTCCAGAGCAGCTTCAACCTCTGCTCAGGTGCCCAGGAAAAATGATTAAAGTGCTCAGCATTTGCATGCTCAGTACTTTTAAACTGACTGAATGCAGGACTCATTTCAGCTGCCAACCTGCCCTTCCTGGCTCTCTGACCCACAGCATCACATCCTCTTGTGCTTCTCTCTGTGTTTCAGCAGGCAGAA
This sequence comes from Hypocryptadius cinnamomeus, assembly GCA_013400635.1. Lineage (NCBI taxonomy): Eukaryota > Metazoa > Chordata > Aves > Passeriformes > Zosteropidae > Hypocryptadius > Hypocryptadius cinnamomeus. The sequence goes on from VYZP01026448.1 coordinate 14,776, forward strand.
AAACACTCCACCCTTATGCTGTTTACATTTTTCACCTAAACAGGTGAAAAATGCTAGAGAAATAGCCAGGTTTCCCATTTCTAGCTGAAGAAATCACAATTCCCTGTCACCCCTGCAGGGCTGTACTTTATAACTTTCTACACAAAAACTGCACCCTCATGGATGTTTTAGAGATCCATAACACCTAGTTAAATGTTTCACATTGCAGTCTGCTAGAAATGGCATTTTCATAAAAATACTCAAAATACCAGCTGTGATTCACAGAGCAAAATAAAAACAACAGTTGCTGTTGACTACAATCGTTGGAGTTATCTCTTAAGGAACACCAGGCTATCAGGAAATCTGTAGTTGAGGAGCCAAATTTGCTACTGCTATAAATCACTGGCTCTATTGATTTCAGCAAGACTTTAAATTGATTTCTACTTACTGGAGATTAGGTTTAAGTGACTGAAAATGAGGATTCCAACTAATGTGGGTTTTTTTTCTCTTTTTTAAAAGGTGATTCATTTTGTTATTTAGATTTAAGCCTTCTGATTCCAAGAAAAAGCCTTTGATCAAGATGTCTTAAAGCAAAAGCCTGACTGCTGTAGCTGAACTGAGATCATCCATCTGAACTCCATTGACATAACAGCCTGTGCAGCTGCTTGAGAGGATGGCAGGAGCCTTGATTATCACATTGTTACCTCTTCCTGGAAGATCTAATGGAACAGGAATTGAAGCACGTTTTTGGTTTGCATTTCTCTAAGCAAAACTTGGGTCTCTAACACAGTGCTGCACTTTCAAAAGACCTGCCAGATGCTTTGTCCTTTCCAGAAGTAATTTTAAGGAGAACTGATGTATTTTTAAGGGCTTCTCTGACACTGAGCTGAGTAAGGAAGGAAAAATTGATCAACTCCAGGGGTCAGATAGATTTAGACCCTATGGATAAACCATGTGGATGTCCAGCCTCACAGGGCTGCTGCAGCTGCGCAACTGATCCCTTCCTGCTTGGATTTAATGAGGTATCTAAGGTATAAAAACATGTAAAAGGGGCCTCACTGTGTAAATCAATACCCACCCCAGGACTGAAGTCAGCAAATCTGTCAATAAATAATGAAATGGTGACAGAATAGGTAAGGCCAGGAGTGCTCCCTTCCCGTCTGCATCTTGTCACGCAAGCGGCTTCATGCATTTTTAAGGATGTTCTGAGACAGCACTCTCCTGCCCAGTGGCTGGGAAGACTTGGAAAACTGTGCTGAAAACCTCAGTGAGGTGCCCCTGGTTAGCAAGGCTGGACTTTTAAAACTCATTTGCTGGTCCTGGGTGCAGTGAACAGAAGCTGTTCAATGATACATCTCTTCAGCTGGGGGTTAAATCGATGGTGGCTCCATGGAAACAGGTTTATTCCTGAGATGTGCTGGGAGCCTGGATTCAGCACAGAGGCTGCAGAGGTGAGGAGTTTTCAAGGCTCACTGGAATCAGCAGGAGCTGCTCTGTTGACCTGTCCAGGTGTGAGAAATGGATTTGTAAAGGACTCTCAAAACCTGACTGAAAGCTCACACAGTTGTGCATCTGTATGCAAACTCAGATAAAGTGTGCTGACTTAGGAAGGCCATGGAATAGAGATGACATGGTTGAGAGAGAGATTGAACTAAAAACAAGTTTCAAAAGATTTCCTTGCAAAAAACACAGATATTTTTGAGAATTAGAGCTGTGAAAGATGCATTGTGGCAAGACCACGTGGGGTAAAATAATAGGTGACCTATTATTTATAAGGTTCTAGGAATAGGACCTTAAAGCAGGGCTGGATCTGTTCTTGTCAGGGATGGAAACCCCTGATGCTGGTTACCTTGGGCTGGCTGACAGCAAAAATCACACACACTGTGTCCCAACACTGTGAAGGTGAAATTATTTGGCATTTTCAAAATAATAGGCGGTGTTAGAAGTATTAGCAGCATTGTGTGGCAAAAGCTAATAGCTCTAAAAAATATAAGCTAATAGTGAAAATATTTCTGAATAATGAAAAACATTTCTAAGGTATTGTAACCAGGAAATAGGGTGGCTTCTGATAGAATGGTGTTAAGTTTTACATCTTTTGTGTCTCACCCTTCCATGAGACAGATAATAGAATAAAATCTTTTAAAACGCCTCTCAGTTGCCCTGTCTCTGTAGAGCTGGGATTTTCCAGCTCCAGGCTCTGAGCCATTCCTGTGAATTCAGGGATAAACCTGACCATGCCATGACAACAGGTGAGCAAAGACACTGCTCATAGAGCTGGGCAGGTCAGGCTACAGCAGGGAAACCAACATCAGCACTGCCCTGCTCTCTGCTGAGTTAGGGGGGGATTTCTGTAACTCAGTCTCCCCAAGTCCATTAGTCTGAATGCCCTGAGTGGTGCTGATGAGGTGCACCATTGCATTTTTGTTAATTAATCCCCTGGGACCAGGGGTTCTCACAGCTCTCACATTTAAATTAGGGATGCTGAATATTTCCATACTGAAATCCCTCTGCAGAGCTGTGCTTTAAAGGCCAGCACATGAAGCTCTGCCATGGATGGCACAGACCATCACTACAGTCAGATAAGGACTGTTAGAAACTAAAGTTTGTTTCTCTAGTGGTATGATTTCCTGCTTTAATTTCCAAGAAGAGCACAAGCATGACCTTTCTTGCAGGTAAGATTTGGTTTCCATTTTCAGGTGTGGTAGTGCCAGCTCTCCTGTAGAGCTCAGATTACACTCAGGTCCTCTTGGCACAGGGGAATAACAGAGCCTGGCTTAATTAAATCAGGAATGGCTGTAAATGTCTGCAAGGCCCTTAAAGCAGGGCTGGATCTGTTCTTGTCTGGATGGAAACCCCAGCCTTGAGCTGACTGACAGCAAAAATCACACACACTGTGTCCCAACACTGTGAAGGTGAAATTATTTGGCATTTTCAAAATTAAAAACCTAGTTTTTGTAGAAGTGAGGTTCAAGTTAGGGACATTTAACAGAAGTGTTCTAAAATACCTGTTGTGTTCATTGAAGTGGACACAGCATCTTTGGTTTGATTTGGAACTTTTGCTGGTAGTTTTAAAAATTTGATATTGAAGTTAGGACTGTAAGAACATGAAAGTAGCTGAAAATTTACTGATAAATGAAAATTTACTGATAAATGTAATCTTTGTTTAAGGCATAAAATTCATCAGTAACTACAGCTCAATCAAATGTGTCTAAAGCTACAGACAACATGGGTAGTCTAATAGCTACAGCTTTTATATATATATATATATATATATAGACCATAAAGCAAATAATCCACTTTAGAAAACCAAAATTAAATTAAAATTTAAAAAACCGCTCACTTTTAATAAGATCTTTTTGCTAATCAAAAGATAGAAAATGGGCATTCTTGGGGGGAGGGAGGGGGTTTCCTTAACGTGCAAATTTTAGTCTGGAAGAAATGGATAAAAAACCCAAGAGTATCCTGAACCAGCACAGTTTGGGATGCTGTTTCTTCTTTTCCAAAGTCAGTGTTTGTTTTTAAATAAAAATAAAGAATAAATTAGGAAGCAACAGGAAAAGGTAATTTTGCTGCTACACACTCCTCATAGAGTCTTTGAGGAATTGGTACCACTTGTTTCTCTCCTCTAGTTAAATATCTCTTCCTAACACCACTATCACTGATTCAGAGGTGACAATTGTAAGAATAATTTCCATTACTTTAATCACAGACTCACAGAAGGGTTTGAGTTGGATGTTAAAGATAATTTAGTTTCAAATCCTTCCACTATCCCAGGTTGTTCCAAGCCCAGTCCAGCCTGGCTCTGAACACATCCAGGGATGAGGCAGCCCAGCTTCTCTGGAAAACCTGTTCCAGTGCCACCAATGACTTGAATTTATGTTGCAGACATCTCCTATAGTACCTAAAATGAGACTTCCACATCACAATTGCACAGAAACCTTGTAACTGAACAGCTGTCCTATTTAAACTCAAGATTCACACCGATATTGTTTTCCTTTGTGATCCCAGAATATTTCAGCTTCTGATCTGAACCTGTTTAAGTTCATTTTTATTGTACTGGCATGGTTAAAAAACTTGCAGTGTGAGCCTTCCTGTCTGCAAATCCACCAGAACAAAAAACAAAGCCAATGATATCAAGCATGCAGTCACCTCAAATTAAATGCAGAATTAAATGGTTTTCATCCCTGCAGAACATTCAGCTTTTCTCAGCTGAAGGAGAAAAAGCTCTTGATACTCCACAGAAATAAAACCTGAGACAAGATAAAGGCAATTTCCTCTCATCACTGATGTGCCATTTCTAGGATAAGCAGCAAATGGCACAGTCTGTCTTTGTGACGTGCTCCTGCTTTTCCAACAGTGCAGCAGAAAATAAAGAGAAGGTGTTCCATGCACAGAAGGATTTAATATGGAAACATTAGAGATGCTCATCTAGGGGTGTAACTTCAGGATTCACCACATAAATATATATACAAATTAACAGTCATGTTAAGAGTATTTACTACTGTTAAAAGTGTAGGCAGGAATGTTTTTTCCCCACTCTATGCCTGTCCTTCTGTTTTTCCACCTGCTTATTTTGATTTGTCTCCTTATGTACTTCTCTCTAAACTGGATCTTGCTCTCCCACTGTAGAGTCAGAATGGTGATTTCTGTGTTCTGTATACACATCACACACAGTGTGTGTATATGTATTCATATTTTTTCATATATGTTCTATTTCAAATATTTAATATATATATATTTCATAGATATATATTTAATATATGTTCTGTATTTCAAACCAGACAGTGCAAATATAAAACCAGAACAGAAAACAACCCTTATCTCAGCCTTTGTGTACTTTGCTTTGTGATTTCTGGACAACAACAGAAAGATACATAGATTCCTCTGCATCTTCAAGAAATTCAGTTTTGGATTTGGAAACCATGGAATTAATGGAATTATCCCCCATTTTCAGTCAGGGTAATATAACAGGCATGGGGAAAGGAGGCTAAAGGTGAGCTGTCAAGAGTCCCAGCCTTTGCTGAGTCCCCCATGGCCGAATTTGTGTCAGATTCAGTCACGGCCAGGGGAGCTCTGTCAACAGCTTTCCAACAAAAATCCAGTCCCTAAACAGACTCCAGTCCCTGTGTCAGAGGGAAAGAACTCCTTCACCCCTGAACTCACAGGGCAGAGAAAAAGAGTTCACATCTTGGGGCTTGGAAAAATACTGTGCCTTCTACTGCTGCCTGATTCTTATTTTTCTCATTATGCTAAGCAGCTTATTTTTAGCTGCAGTGACTGAATTCTGGAAAAGAAGATTTGTTTCTCGACTTGGGTGTTTAAAACAACATTTAGGCACTGCAGGTGATATCCAGACTGCATTTAAGGGACCCTTGTAAATCTTTTAATAAATTACTTGCATTCTTTAGCTCAAGGCTTGTCTACATGTTAAGGCTTTGCTGTTCAGTCATCAGGATTAGTCAAAACAGCGAGAAATTTCCGAATTGGGTCAAAAATGCTAATTAAGGCATTTGAAAAACTGAGAGAACCTGATCATTCAGCAGAGCTGGAGAGGTTAAATCAGTATTTTTGCCTAGTTAATATGCAGTAGGTTTAATAGCTAGACTAGGGCTGCTGGACTGAGGTGCCCAGCTGTAAAAACCCAAAAAGTGCCCAAATCTGGATGGTGAGGGCTTGGTTGAGAGCAGGCCTGGCCTGGCCTTGGGCTGATGTTACAAGGCAATGTCAGCTGGCCAAATCTCCTCTGGGACATGGGGGCCAAGGAGAAGGGCTGGAAAATGGAAAGAAATGTTCTTGCCCACCAGCCAAGAATACAAAGACAGCAGAAGGAAAGTGCTTCCAGGGGAGCAGGGGCTGGGAGAATGGGAGCTCCTGCTTTGTGCAGGTGGAAGGACCCAGGGAAGCACCCAGGTTCCCTGTGGAGAGTGAGGTGTCCCTGAAATCTTCATAGCTGTGAAATCAGTCCCTGCAAAATCTGTTTTTCAGAGTTTGCCCCTCCAAAAATGCCATTTATCCCCACTCACGAGCAGGCTTCTTTCCAGACTGGTTCCTTTCACCAGCTGAAAGTTTGTGGAGGAAGTTCTGAGATATAAAATCTTGGGATGCTTTAAATGGATTTCCAAATCTACTAGAGATCCCTGAGAGACATTTCTTCTCTGGGATCATATTTGGGATGCTTTAGTCCTTCAGGGGTTTTATATTCTTGTGATCTCTCCCCATTTTTGAGGAGGTGGGATGGTCAAAAATGATCTTGAACTTGTTTTGTGACATCAGGTAGAGAAATTCCTGGTCCAAGTTAAACAAACCCTTAAGGGCAATGTCAAATATAATCAAAGGTTCTTTTTACTGCTGATTAGCAAAAGAGAAAAATATAATTGGGGGTCTGAGTTTGCAGCACCCCCGTGGGAAAGGAAGTTTCTGCAAATTGAAAGAAATGAAAATTTTCTAGATATTTCCCATTCAAGCCCTTGTCTGATGTTACTCCTTCCAAGCATGAACTCCATTGCCAGGGGATACAAGTAAGTGGTCTGTCCACAAAAGAACTCCAGACATAAATAGTACTTGGGATGCAAAAATATCAAAATATTTCCCAGTTAATAGCGGTTCTTTTCTCCAGCACAATAATTTAGGAGTAAAGAGAAGAAAAAACCCAACAGGCTTCTTGGTTGAGGCTATTACTGAGATTTAAAATTATAATAACGGGAATCTATTTTTATTAAACTGCTCCAGCAATGTTTATTGCAGTGAAGAATAATTGTTATGATAACTCAATTTGTGATTATTATTCTTAAAACAGAAAAAAAGGAACATTATTATAAAACTCTTTGAACCTCTACAATTATCTTCCATTTTTCTACATTACAGACTCTTTGATGGCACAGTGGGAGGTAGGAAGAGAGTGCATTTCTTTCCAATTTCTGTCCCTTTTTTGGAGGATGAGGGACTGACTCATTTGTCAACCTCACAGGTAAACTTGGGTTTACAATTGTTGAAATTTATGAATATTTAGATGAAAAATTGCTTCAGTTTTGCTCTGCTTAAATGATTCCTTGAGGACCTGATCTTACTAACCAAACTGGTAGTTAATGACAGCTGTGGGGAGGAGAACAATAATCCAAATCCCAAATTTCTGGGAGTTTTGATGCTGAGAAAGATGCAAGGAAAACAATGTGTTGCCACCATTTTTACAGCTTGAAGGATTTTAACACTGCACAGGAGCTGAGAAGACCCACTTTTGTCAAGGATGGGATTTATCCCACAGCTTTAAAATCCTGCTGTGCTGTTTTTACTGCTTCGATTTTCTCTTTTAAGGTGCCTCCTGGGACACATGACTATTCTGATGGCTTCCTGAGAAATGTCACCATCAACAGGCAGTCACATTCAGGGTCTGGGCAGATGAGGTCTGACAGCTCTGTGCAGTCCACCACACCTCATGTGCAGGTCTGCATCCATCCCTGCATTTTTGGGAAGCTGTGCAGAGGCTGTTGTTAGGCAGCAATTCCAGTTTGCTTGGCAGTTTGTAGTGTGATACTATAAAAGGGAAAGTAGTGGTGTTGTTGTTAATGATGGGGCATGAACTAGAAATAATCACAGAATCTCAGAAGGGTTTGGGTTGGAAGGGACCTTCAAAATCATCCAGTTCCACCCCTGCCATGGCAGGGACACCTTCCACTGTGCCAGGCTGCTCCAAGCCCCAGTGTCCAACCTGGCCTTGGGCACTGCCAGGGATCCAGGGGCAGCCCCAGCTGCTCTGATCTGTCCTAATCTTATCTTTTTCCAAAAATCTGCTTGGGGTGTTGTAAAGATCAGAACACAAGGATGTGTGGGACATGCTTTCAAAACACCAAATGTTAGAATTAAATAAAAAATATCTTACTACCATGTTCCATTTCCTATAGCTATGACTTTTGAAAACTCAGAGAAACTCCTGAAGTTTTTTTTTTTTTTTTAATTGAAGACTGCTTAAAAATGTTTTCCATATACTTGAAAGTTTTGGCCTGGTGTGAGGACAATGATACAGAAAACATCTACAGCTGCTTGTACCATCAGATAAAGTGTCCTCCTGTCTAGGAGAGCTGGTTGATATTCAAAGATCACCTTCTCCAAGCTCAGTGAGCAGAAACTCAGGCAAAATTCTAGGAAGCCTCTATGGATGAAGAAAAAGCTCCTGGCAAAACTCAGACACAGAGAGGGAGTATCCAAGAGCGTGGAAGCAGGCAAGAATAACCCAGAGGGAATACAGAGACATTGTCCAAACATTCAGAAATGTGGTCAGGAAAGCCCAAGCTCAGCTGAAGTTGAATCTGTTGAGGGATGTCAAAGACAACAGGAAAAAGGAAAGGAAGAAGGAAAGCAAGAAAAAGGGAAGGAAGAAAAAGGAAGAAAAAGGGAAGGGAAGAAAAAGGGAAGGGAAGGG
>VYZP01026449.1:0-21362 GCA_013400635.1 Hypocryptadius cinnamomeus
AGGAAGGAAGGAAGGAAGGAAGGAAGTCCAAACCTCCAGGACAGCAGCAGCTCCTCCTGCTGCAGGTCAGCAGCTTCCTGGGATAATCAGTCTTTTCTGGCTGTGTTTTAGATTTCACACAGCAGCTTCCAGCATCACACCAGAGTAGCTAAGTAACCATGAGACATTTGCAGAGACCTTGATATTTCACCTTTTATATTAAAAAAATAAAGCCAGACTAGTCTGAGAGCCTCCTGCCCCAATACAGTTTCGGTTTATGCTTTCCCTGGTGTTACATCGAAGACTCTTAGTCTTCCATAGACTGTTTGGTCAATAATATCATGTTTTCTGGCGGTGTTTGGTTTATTAGTGGAGATGCAGTGCTAGGTTTATGCAAAACTTTCTGGGTTTCTCTATGAAACTTTAAAAAAATCAGCTCTTTTTGTCAATAAACTGGCTTGTAAATTGAAGTTTCAGTTACAAACTCAGTCATCAACTGAGCACAGATGGTGTCCATAATCCTCTGCTTTCCCAGCCCACACCAGCAAAGGTAAGCCACTGACACTCATCTTTTTTCTTTGCCTCTGGATATCTCAGGTTTTTGATATTCAGAGCACAGCAGGGCAATACAAGCAGCACCATATGAAGGTCCTGTGTCCTGCCAAATCTCCCTACACAAGTCAGGTTTGGGTTCATGGTACTTTTCCATTTCCAGTTCCCTGTGGGAGTCCTTCCACATCCCTGGGATGGGTATAATTGATGTTTCTTCCTTGGTGATCAATAAAACCTCTGTGCTTGGCCTCTCTTTGGACTTTCTCATTCCCTTTCATCATCCTGTTCCCTCCCCACATTCATATTGGCCTTTGCTGAGACTTTTAGCTATTATCATTCCCAAAGTGTGGACAACTTGTGTGTAATCACCTTTTTTACCTCTCTTGGCTGCCCAACTGCTCCATGTCCTCCCTCTTTCTCTTTTGACACATGGAAACAAAGAGGCCTTTGCTCCTTGTTCCTCATCCTTTGCAGGATCTTCTTCCCCTGTTGCTTATCCTGCGATGCTGTGACATCTGCTGGAACTCCAGATTTCCAAAGAAGAGGACCAGAAAATCACAAACCCTTGCCTTGCATGCCCATGGTGCACAAATAAACTAAGTGCTAAACTTTTACAGCTCCATGAGGCTGTGAAGAGCAGACCTGCCCACCTAAACAGGCAGGGAGAACTTTTCCATATCTTTTTATGACTCCCTGCTTTCTAATTCTGTGACGCTGTTTAATGTGCTCAAAATTGCCACTTTTTCCCTTGTAGAAGAAAAGGCTAAATGGCCAGATTCCATCCTGCTTCCCACTTTGAATAGGAAATTGCTCCTTAAGCAGCCTCCTCTGTGCAATCAGGGCTGAAAAAATCAAAGGCACACTCCCTCAGGGTCTATCACACGTGGAGAAATTGATGCCTTGTGAAGGCTGACTTAGAACTGAGACTAGACTGAGTTAAAGAATAAAGTAGGGATTTNTGCAGGAATACCTGTCCTGCCTCGTCAGTGCTCAGGGAGCAGGCTGTTCTCTGGCAACCAAAAATGGTCAAAATGCTTTTCTGCCAAGCTCATGTCTGCATGCCATAGCTGAAGAATCCCCACAAACATGAGTGTCCTCAGGGCTGGGTGGAAGAAAGAGACCATCACTTGCTCAGAGCTATTCCAGTGATGTTCTGTGGCCCTGCAAGTCCTTTTTTGTTGTAGCAGAACTGCTCTAATTACAGAAATTGATTCATTGGTGTTAAAACACTGGCTCTCCAACCCAGAGCCCAGTCCAGGACAGAACCAGTAACTAGGGATTACTAAACCAGTAATTACAGTAATTAGAGAATCAGTAATCCTACCCCCAGGATACGGGGTGCTCCCCTGACCAAGCACACCCCAAACACCAACAGGTTTTCAGCCCTGCTTTTCCATGGTTTTTGTTTTCTGGTGAAGATCAAGCACTCCGGAATTCACCCATGACACAAAAACAAAAGAAGCAGTAAAACTCTAATAAAATGCTCCATCTGTAAAATGACCCAGAGAATTTAGCACAGATCACACAAAGATTTAGCACAGGTCAAAGGGAGGAACAGGAAACCAACACAGACAAGATCCACCTCGTTCCCCAATAACTAATGGCTTGTATAAATTGGAAAATTAGCACAAAATTAAGCAGTGTGTGATTAAAAGTGATTCCTGATTACCTCCACATGTATCCACATCCATTCCCAAGGGGCAGCATTTTCACATTGCCATCACTTGTTTACCTCTACAATGCACTGACATCTTCTCAACCTGCAGGTCCTGAAAAACTGAACTTACAAAAAAAACCCCACAGCTGAAAACAACCTAATGACAACTCCCTGTATGGGGTGTGGGACTGACAATGGTGTGAGGTTCTCTGCAGTTTCATGACCTGGTTGGTCATATTTTTTGAATCCCAGGCACTGTTTGCAAACAAAGAGAGCTGAAGAAATATCCATCAAAGAGATCAGGCATTTGCACTAAGAAATAAGAGGTTTACCTATCAACACACCCCACAAGGCAGGAAGTAAATAAAATAACAATGCAATAAAACTGTGCTAGGCAGAATATATGTGCTATGCAGGCATGTATACAAAATGTTATTGAAAATAAAATTGATACTTAAACTCAAGGGAAAAACTATTTCTAAGGCCACTGCAGGTAATTCATAAACCAAGGCAGAAAATCCTACTTTTGGGCTGTTTTTTTTGCAGTCATTTTTGTCAGAAGCAAATGATGTTGTGGATAGTTCATCACAGAATGGTTTGGGTGGAATAATCCCCATTTCTCTTCATGAAACCACCAATAAAACCCCAAAACCTGACCAGCTGGTACAGCATAGATTAAAACTTCACATCATTCCTTCAGCCTTGAGTGTTCTCTCTGGGAATTTGCAATGATTGATGAGGTTTTGGACCCATCCTTCCCATTCCCTTGATGGGGATCACAGTTTGTGCAGCCTGGCCAGAGGACGACCTGTGCTAATTACCTCCGCTAATTACCTCCCACCCTGTTTTGGGATGGATCACAGCTCACAGGAGCTGTACTGGATGGCAGGGTGTGGCTGAGCAGAGGATTGGCTTTGTGGGAAGGCTGTTCCTCACATCCTCTCTCAATCCCCAGGATTCAGTGTGAGTTTTCAGACTGGCCTCGGAAGGGTGGAGGGGAAATCAGAGCTACTCCTTGTCCCCACGGGACAGCACTGCAGGTATTAAAGTTAGCCTGGCCCTTGTCTTTAAATCCAGATGGCTTCAGGATTTAATTAGCAAGTTGTTTGTGCTTTTTCTTTTCTCTGTTGAAAACCAAACTGGCCCCAGTCTTGCGAGGAATACATAAAACATTTAATTTATGAAGTTCTGAGCAGACCAGGAAAACACTTGAAATGAAAACCAAAGCAAGAGGTGGCAAAGGGTGTTTTTGCACAAAGAATGTCAGCTGCCTTTATAAGGAATGCACTCAGATGAACAGGGATCAGTGCAGCCCCCATTTCAGGAAAGGATTGCAACAGGAACCCCTCTGGCTCAGGGAAAGGGAAGCAGCACATGGAAAATGCCTTTCAGCAGACAGGAGTGAAATGGGTTTGTGATTAGATGCACTGTTAGGCAAATGCCAGCTTGATTTCAGCTCTAGGCTGAACCAACTCCCAGTAATCACACACAGAGTATCCCATGTAGAAGAGCCTGACAAGTTTTAAAAGGAAATAACTTTTTAGTTTATTTTTGAACCTTTAGCAAATGCACCCAAGTCTGGATTTGAACACCTTATGAATATTTTTCTCCATAGTCAATGATCTCTGGTGGCCCTTTGCTTTCCAAAACAAAGACTTTTCCCTCTGTTTCTCCACGCAACCCTTCCAAAAGAATTTTGGCCCTATGACTTCAAAGGGTATCACAGGAGAGGTAGTTTAATTGTGAAGCCAGAAAACCAAGGAATTGCAATGAGATGAACCTGAACAATGGCTCCTGGGAGTACCTGGAACAGTTTCTGTGGACACAAAAGTGTGTTGAACCCAACACACAAAAATTATTCACTGATATTTAAACCAGTGTTCTGATACAGAACAGTTCAAAGTCTGTGTCATCCCCGAAACAACCTCAGGATGATACTCAACTCCTCATTTTTATTTTGAATGAGAGAAAACACAGTGGTGACAGAGAAAGGAAAACCACAACAATTTCAGCCCATACACAAGAACTATCCTCTGAATAATAAAACTGCCTTGAAGTTTAATGCTCAGAGTTCAAAGGATCCAGGCCAAATTCAGATCACCAAGCATGATTAAGGATTTCTTTGACCAGTCTGTTGACATTCTTGTGTGTATCAAAGACCAGCAGATGCAAGGGGGAAGGTTACCTCTGGTGATATTTCATCCCAGGTACAGCAAAAAAAAAAACCCAAAATGACCCCAGAAAACATAACCCTGTCCTGATTCTGGGAATTGCTACATATTTCTTGGAAAATCTAAAAGAAATTGTGCATTTCCTCTTCAGCCCGTGGGAGGACACTGTGTGGACAAAGCAGTTTTGAAGTGGTTCCCTGTTCTGCTTGTAATTGCAGTAAGATTTGGGACTTGGTGGGGTTTTGGTTTCTATTTTTTACCCATTAATGATGCTGTTATATGTTCTGGGACCTGTTAAGTGTAAACAGACGTGGGTTTATCAGTGCCCCAGCGGTGCTTTCTACTGTTTCAACTCCCTTGAAAAGCAAGCACTTGTGCTCCTGCTTTGTCAGGAATAGACTGGTTTTCCTTTTCAGTTGGAAAACTCACAAGTGCAAATTTATTCTGAGGTGACAGAGGGAGGTTTTGGGTCATGGAGTCCTCAGAAACTCCTACACTACCTGAGATTCTCTCACCCTGAGTGAAACCCACCTTTCCCCACATCTGTCCCCCCACACATGCAGGGATGTGGTAATCCCTGGAGAAAAAAGAAGAGGGGTGGTGGAATAGAAGTTCTGCCACTCTACCCACGAGGGAGTGGCTGAGGCACCTTGTGGGAAACCATGCCTGCACTTTTCCTGCTCTGCACCCAAAAATATGCACACCTTGTCTTCCAAAAAAACTCACCTTGCCTCCCACTCAGCACTAATGCTGGCTTACAAAGGATTTGGCTTAGAAGTAGGGAGGAAAAGAGGGTTTTTTTATTCCCCTAAAATTTGTTTCAGACTCTAAATAGCAGATGAACTCTTCTGAAAATCTTCCTTTGATGGTCGGTGACGAGCAGGTGAGCGTTTGGCTGAGTGCTGTAGAAAAATCAAGTCTGTGATGCTGAATAATAGAATATATAGACAGAAAAGAGCTGATCTCTTACTGACATTCCCCTCCAGCACTGCAAAATTGCTCTCAGCAACACATTTTCCTGAATCCATTTCCATGTTAGACAAAGGCTTGTGCTTTCAACCTGCACAGGGGGGGATGGATGAGAGAAAGAGACAGCATCCTGCTTCTTGGGCAAAAGGCTTCCTAATGAGCACAGTCTGAACTAGCACAAGGATGGGAAGCTGTTTTCCTTCTCCCACCTTCTGACAAAGCCCAAACTGGGAGATTCACACTGCTGGGCACTGCTTGGGGGTCCACCATAGGATGGTGGGGTGGTGATATATTTGGCACAGTGATGGTTGAAGTGCAGGCAATGGCCACAGGGCATAGAAAAGACAAGGTTTGTGCTTGTTTTTTAAGTCAGCTAAAAAAGAAACGCACAAACTCCCCACATTTATGGCCAATAATCCTTTTTCCAGGTCCTGAAAACATCTTTCTCATTAAAGCATCCAGCAAAAGCTGAGGCCGAGGAAAGATGTTATCTCTCACACGAGATGCAGCCTACGGAAATAAGATTCTTTGTTTAGGGCTTGCTAATCTGACCTCCTTTCAACCATAGCCCCTGTTCTCTTCATTTATTAAATTCTGTTATCAAACTTATTGGGGTAGAAATTCACAAGTACACTTTTTTCTTTTTTCTTTTTTTCTTTTTTTGCCATTACTATGAAGATCTTCCCCAAAGAGATGTTGGTTCTGAAATCCTAAACAGCCAGACTCACCATGCTTGATTTTTTATACTTGTACCAGAGGCAGGGATGCTGCTGCATCCCTTACTGGACCAGTTTCTCCTTCATAAAAGGGCAGAGAAACACCAGCCCCACAAATGCACCTGGTTTGCAGTGGTGCAAAAAGGATTGGGATTTGCTCCAGGTGCAAAGCCCTGGAGAATCTGACACAGAGAGCAGAGCCAGGGACATTCTTTCCCTTTCTTCCTCCACGTGTGCTGCTTGTAACTTTGACCCTCCCTTGAGTGTGCTGGTTCATAAGCCACGAAATGTTGAGGATAAAAAGCCAGGATCATGTGCTCCTGAGAGAACAGAGTTCTCATGCAATAGAGCAACTGATTCACTTCATTGCAGGAGGTGAACAATTTACTCCCTGGGTATGAAAGTGCTCCTTAATCTAAATGGAGATCAAAATGAGAGTGCTGAATGTGTTCTTACACCAGCAGAGAGAAGATACCAACCCTACCCATTAACTCTCTGAAGGTGCATAATTAGGGTCTGGGGATAGAATGAGAGCTTTTTGAGTCAGAACTGAGGTTTGGCTTCTTTTTTTATAGAATTAAAGGTGAGTTTTGTGGCAAATATCCTCTTCATCCCTGAAGGCTTGTGATCCCGCCAGAGTGATGTGGTTGAAAGTACTCGTTTAAGAAAACAAATGACTGGATTTGGTTCAAGAATCAGCAGAGGAAGTCCTTTCTCTGCTGTTAGCTGGAGGTTAAGGTAGATGTGATGCTGCCTGTTGGAATTAAACACTGCAAAATTTGCTGTATTGGGTAAACAATCACACACTTCCTCTGCCCCCAGCCAGGCTGATGAGGCTGAGGAGTTGTGTAATCCCAAAACTGCCCAGGTGCACCAGCATGAGCTGATGCTCCTGCTGCAATGCCCCATCCTCCACAGGGACAGGAGCAGCCCCAGAGTCCCACTGGGTTTATTCAGGAGTAGATGACAGCGGGGGGACAGTTTCCTCCCTCTGAGCACATACCGGTGTCGTTGCGATATTAATAGAGGCTCCAGGGCTTCAAAGTAACAGCAGAAACTTTAATAAACTTATCAGCTGCCTTCAGGCTGTTGTCTACAAATCCCAGAGGGAAACGTGGTCCTTGGACTGCCTCACAGCCCGTGAAAAGTAATTAAGAAATCAAAACTATTGTCAGCGAGCTGAAGTTTGCTATTTGGGGATCTGCGACTCAGCAGAAAGCTCTGAGGTGCCTACAAACCAACAAAAATGTTGAGAACTTACAGAAAGTGGAACTTACAAAAAATTAGAACTTACAAAAGAGAATTACCTAAATTGGCATAAACTCCAGCTGAACTGTTAATTCTAACACCTTCACTTCAGCAGGGGATGAATGCATTTCTTCTTTTGGAATATTGCAGGGGATGGTGCATTTCTTCTTCCTGCAGCACCACAACCCCCATGGAGCAGCTGCACTCCTGCATCTCTTGCCAGCAATGGACAAGCTCTGGCTTTTACCCACTGTGACCTTTTGTAAGAAACACCAGGCACTTTGCTTCTTCCCTTGGTGGTGTGAAAAATCCCCAGCAGAAATGACAGGTCTGGGACTCAGATTCCAATTTCTGTTGGAAGATTTTCAGTGTCATTTACAGCCTGTGCTGATTTTCACAGGCTACCTGCTATCAGATGTGTCTTTGCTTCTTGCTTTTCCCATTACTATTTCATCTTTACCTTGTAACCAAGATGTCACAAGGTAAAACTCCTTTCACAAAGAAGTGCTTTTCTTGCTGCCTCTGCATCAGATATTTTGCTGCTGGAACAGTGAATTTCTCTCCAGTGTCACCTGCCATAAGTTGTGGCCACTCAATGTAAAGTTGGAGTGTCTGTAAGGTATTAAAATAATCCCCATTCCCTAAAAGGCAGTCAGGAACCACCTCCATTTGAGTTGCAAAGGAGAGACAACCAGAGAGAGCTGGGCTGCGAGGCTGTATGGGAAAAAAATGCACCTTGCAAACTCAGGATGGGGAAAATGCTGCCCTTTCCTGTGCCACAGCACCCCATGAGAACCGAGACCCCAGATGAGGAACCCCCTTAAAGGTCACAGAATCATGGAATGGTTTGGGTGGCAAGGACCGTCAAAAATCCCCCAGTGCCACCCCCTGCCATGGGCAGGGACACCTTCCACTGCCCCAAGGTTCTCCAAGCCCTGTCCAACCTGGCCTTGGACACTTCCAGGAATCCAGGGGCAGCCACAGCTTCTCTGGGTACCCTGTGCCAGGGCCTGCCCACCCTCACAGGGAAGAATTTCTTTCCTTAATCTAAATTTTCCCTCTCCCACCTTGAAGCCGTTCCCTCTTGTCCTGTCACTCCATGTGTTTTTCAAAATTTCCTTTACAGCCCTCTTTGAGCCCCTTTAAGTACCTGGGGACAGAAAAGTGAGAAATTAGTGAGAAGAACAACACTGCACATGCTGGACTGACATATCCAAACAGCTGAGCCTTTCTGGCAAGCAGTGGAGGATGCTGCCTGTCCTGGGTTGTAAGATATGTGTGTGTTCAATTTCCATCTGTCAGAGCTGGGGCAGTTCTCTTCTGTTCATTGGGCAGTTTTCTTTATCTCTTCCACAACCAATCCTCCCCACAGGAGATCTCTTCTGTTCATGGGCCATTAATTATTAATTATCTTCTGTTCATGGCCAGTGAGTGTCCCTGCATGGCTGATCAAATTCCATCATCCCATGGGGAGATGCTCCGCCCAGGGGAGGAGCCAAGCATTCCTACCTGGATCCAATCTGCCCCTGGAACACCACAGCAGCCTTTGCCCACTGCATTCCCAGAGGAGCAGCTTTCTTCTGCCCTGCATTCCCAGAGGAAGAGCAGGCCCATCTCCNATTTACATTTCCCATTTCAAGAAAGGCTCCTGCCTTCCTTAGCAGACACTTGTCTTTTCAAACCAAGACACTGCCTCACCCAGCTCCTCTGAAAGCAGCTGGAGTAAGAGACCACTCATCACCCCTGAATTCCTATGGTGGGTGGATTTTTGAGGACTAATAGTCACTGCTCACCTCTGTGCAAGAGAATTCCTAAATTAAAAAGAAGCTGGGCTGCAGGCACAGGGCAGGGAGCAGCAGACACTCTGTGGTACAGGACATACATCCTGCTTTTCATTCCACCCCTCTTCCCAGCTCACCTGCATTACCCTGAAAATACCCCAGATAAACCACAGGAATACCTGGAGTCCTTCTGCATCAAGATAACATCCCTCAAAAAGGGGACCACCCCTGATGGACCATTAAATTTACCTCCAAAACATGGAGTCACAATTTCTCAGTCAGTGGAGGAAAGGACCTGACTGAGAATGGGTCAAGCACATGAGGATGCACCTTCCCCAGGCAGGGAAAGTGTCATACTTGGATAACCCTGAGTGAGCATTTCTCCAGTTAATTTTTCCTTCCAGAATTCTATTCCCTTTCTTTCTGAAGCTGTGTAAATATTGGGCATCCACAGCACCTTGCAGTGAGAGGTGCCACAGGTGCCAGAATGACTTGTGAAAATAATTCTTCTTTTCTACCTCTCCTTTCCATTTCTTTACACACTGTTGCCCAAAAAAAATGAAAAAAACAAACATTCTTGGGCTTTTTAAAAAATTCTTTGAGTTAGATATGAAAAAAAATTAATTCTCATTTCTTAGAAATGGGTGAAGTTTTATCTGAAATCTCACATCAAGCCAGGGGACTTCAAGTCAGAAATGAATTGGAGGAACACCAGGGTTCAGCAAGAGTGGCAGCTGTGTTAAAAAGTTACTTTAATGAATTGCTGAGAAAGAAAAGAAAGCTTTTTTAATCTAAAAATAAGAAGATTGAAGGGACGATATAATGGTCTGCCCAGCTAAAAAAAAAGCCAAACACAAAACAAAACTGGATATAAAAAGACAATTTCTTTGTGTCTAGGAAATACCTTTTGGGGCAGAGCAGAAATTAATTTATTTCCTGTGCAGAAAAGCAGACTTTGGTTAGAAATAAAGCAAATTTTACTAACTCCAAAGTGTCCAGCCCATGGGCTGGGGCATGTGGTAATCCCCAAGACTGGGTCAGTCACCCCACCTGGACAGATGGACAGATTTCCTGTCCACTTCCACTTCCCAGCCTGCCTGGCCCCATCATTCCTGCCCTCCCAGCTGCATTCAGAGGCTCACCAGTGTTTGCTAGTGACACTTCAGCTTTTCTATCAATCTCTCCCAAAATGGCTTGGAAAAAACACCATCTTCAATTTCTCTTTCTCTCTCTTCTAAAGGCCAAAAACTGAGAAATTTAACAAATGAAATTAAAACAAACAATAGATCATAGTTAAACGACTTATTTGAAAGGTAGAGTTTTGCACCTTAACTGAAAGAGCTTTACAAAATAAGTTTATGTACATTAATTATTATAGTAAACATATCAGTACTAGTGCCTTGTGTACTTCGCTGTACACAGCCATCAATGAACAAGACCATCAAAAAAGTTTTTTTCTGTTCAAGAGAGAGGGGGAAATGTGTGAAATGGATTTGTAGAAAATTCTCAAAGTCTGATATAAGGCTCACATAGTGTGCATCTGTATGCAAGCCTTGAGACAAGAAATGCTGACTTAGAAATGCCATGGAATAGGACAGACATTGTTGGGAGAGAAATGGAGCTAGAAACAAGTTTCAAAAAGTAGCCTTGCAAATAAGATTAGATACTTTCGAGAAATAGAACTATGAAAGATGCATTGTAACAAGACCCACGAGGGGTAATATTGTAATTACGGGGTGCCCGATGGAGGAAGGAATGATGAATCTGGCTCCATGTTCTCAGAAGGCTAATTTATTATTTTATGATACTATATTATACTAAAGAATACAATACTGTACTAAAGAATACAGAAAGGATACACACAGAAGGCTGAAAAGATACTAATGAAAACTCGTGACTCTCTCCAGAGTCCTGACACAGCTTGGCCCTGATTGGCCAAAGNAAAGATAATAATGAAAACTCGTGACTCTTTCCAGAGTCTCGACACAGCTTGGCCCTGACTGGCCAAAGAGTGAAAACAGCTCACAGCAGAATCCAATGAAACGATCACCTGTGGGTGAACAATCTCCAAACACATTCCACATGAGCACAACACAGGAGAAGCAAATGAGATAAGAATTGTTTTCCTTTTTCTCTGAGGCTTCTCAGCTTCCCAGGAGAAAAATCCTGGGCCGAGGGATTTTTTTCAGAGAATGTGAATGTGACAGGGTAATTTTAGATTATTGGCTTTAAGGCATTTACAGCATAATGTTGCAAAAGCTGATAAGCCAAGAAACGCTTATAATGTATTGTAATTAAGAAATAGTTCATTTCTGATTATAATGGTGTGAAATATAACATCTTAGGGTTATTATATTATTGTCTCACCCTTCACATGAGACTGAAAATAGAATAAAAGTTTTTAAACCACCTCTCAGTTGCCCCATGTCTGGGTCAGAAAAGAGCTTAGTCCAACATCTTCCCTCTCCCCATTCCTGCTCTCTGGTCCCTCAGCCAGCCCTGAACACGATGAGAGGATTTTTCTCCCCATCCAGGTAAGAAGAGTTTTAGCAGCACAAAGCCAGTTTGCTTTTCTAAGGGTTCTGCTTCCCAGGTTACCTCTATAGAGCCTTCAGCAGGACTGTTATTCCCCTTTGTATGAGGCTCTGGAAACTGCTTTGAAGGCATGAGTAGCTTCACCTCATTGCATTTAACTGCATGGAAACTCAATTTTTGATGTGTTTTCAGTGCATCAGCAGCCACTGCTTGTCTTGGCAACCTCGGCCAGAGTCTCACCACCCTCTCAGGGAAGACTTTCTTCCCAAAATCTATTCCAAAATATGTGTCAGTGTGGAGCCATTCCCCCTTCTCCTGTGTGTTCCTCACCATTGCTAAAACACACTAATAGTGATTAATTGTTCATATTTGGAGGGGATTGAAGGTTCCCACGTGTCTGACAGCATGCAAGGAGTAAGGGACTTTGTGCAGAGGAAAGGGGAAGAAGGACACGAGCAGATCTCAGCTAAAACTGAGCTGATCACACCAGTGATCCATCCACCTGCTGTGATGACTCCAGGAATTATAAGGACCGGAGCCTTAAAACAAATTCTCACAAACAACACGGCAAGTTAGAAGAATGGCATGTTTGAAGTGGTTTTTTTGGAGCCTCAGACACTGTGGCAAAACTTTTTCAGGGCTCTGTGAAGTCCCCAGACCAGTGGCAGGCCAGATGTTCAGTAATTATAAAAACATCTCGCAGGCATATGAAGCAGAATAGCTCCAGTGAGGATACCACTCATCTGCCAAATGAACAAATAAAGTCCAGTCAATTTTAATGGTATTGGTTTGTAGTGACATGGGAGTTTCTGCTCACTGCTCTAGAAAATAGAAAACTTTCAGCAGCCCTGTGGAGTAGGGAAACTGAGGAATAAAGCACTCTGAGCAGGTCTCTTCCTTTTAAGCCTCTTTTCCTCAGGAAATCAGGCTGTACAATCATGCTGTGTGTGTTATCTGCTTTCCTGTGCCAGCCCTAAAGAAATTTTAGCCCTTTTTAAAGCATTAACCAAATTTATCAAGCAGGGTAAAGCCTGGAAGATATTATGTCACATTAAAGATAAAATTTACATTAAAATACTGGTTGGGAGTGATTCCCAGTGCCTTTGTGATGAGAATGGGGAAGTCTGCGGCTTGTTTCACTTCAGATATTTTACATTCAAAAGACACAGACAATATCTGGGATCCTTCTTTGTGTCCCTCCTCCCTCTGAACAAGATGCTCTCCAACCCCATGACCAGTATGGCTCCTAAAGGAAAAAAAAAGAGCTTTTATTTTCTGCTGATCCTTTTCAGCCCAGAATGGCAAAATGCTGCAGACAGGGTAATGTGAGCTAAAGGCTAAGAAAAATTAAAGCACAAGTGGGCAAAGAGTGTGGTTTTTATCTTTTCCTTGTTATTCATGCTGCTGTCTTTCTCAGAACTTCTCTCCCACTTGTCTGGCAGATTAAAAACACAAGGAGATAAAATAAAAGGTTTCATCTCCAAAACTGGTACTTTTTCTTTTTTTTTTTGTGAATGGGTTTCAAGCCCTTTCTGTTCTGCTGTGGATGGGACTCCTGCAGCCACACTTTCCACCAAGCATGAAAGGACTTCAAACACTCAAGAGGTGTTCTAAACATTTGCCACATGATGCAGAAAATCAATAACACCATTTTGGAGAATTCCCAAAGCAGAACAATTCTGGTCTACATGCACGGTCCTTGCACCCTGAGATCAGCTCTGTTCTGCTTCTGGGTGAACTGAGGTGCAGAAGCAGCCTGTGAATTTATTGCTGAATAAGCCAATACTCTTAAAATAGTAAATGCAGCTGTAACTGCCCCAGCGGATGGTCTGCCCTTTTCCAGACTCAGTTGTGAGGCTTTTTACATTTTCTGCACTCTGTCCTGCACATCCCAGCTTGGAGATGCCAAGTGATGAGCTGAGAGCCATGAAGTCCAATAAATTTCCATCCAAAACATGACCAGCCACTGGCAAGCACCCACTCTCTCACAGGTACCAATTGCTGCCTCAGTAGTAAAGAAGGAACAAACAGAAATTTCACACATTGATTCTCTACTTTTTAACATATACAGTAGAGAATAAAAAGACTCAGAGCTTGTTTTCTAGCTGCAAGGCACACATTGCATTCACACCTTTTTTTCTCCCCAAACAGGATTGCCTTTTCTGTTGTCCTGCCTTTTGGGAATGATCCTTGGCAGGCGGCATCCCCTGAAGCTAGGAAAGCACCAGCACAGGGTGAAATCACACCCAGGGTGTACAGGATGGTGAACCAGGGCTGGAAACTGTTCCTGGGGCTGTTTGGGGGCACCATTCTGCAGGATGGCACTCCTGAACTGAATCAGGGATGCACAGACATGGATTAGCCATGTCCTGAGGGCTGGAACAAGTCCTGGCTGTCTGCAGCCTGTGCTGGCAATGGGCCCTTCAACAAGGAGATTTTTATTAATTAACTGCAGCTTTGTCCCCAAAACCTCTGTTGTAAAAACATGCTCAGCCCCAAATGACAAAGGCAGGATTTGCCATTTAGGATTGATGAGGTGCTGGCAGAGAGCAGAACTTGTCCTGGGGATTTTACACATCTCATTTCCACCTCTGGAGACCACTGAAGCAAGAGAGGCAAAAAAGCAAAGCAAAACCACATATTGTCTTTATTTTCTCATCGTGTCCAAGAGAGGAGGAATAATGCAAACACCAATAAACCCAATGGCTCTGCTGGGAGAAAATCCTGTCGTGTTTGGAAGAGGCTGTTGACAGAAAACTGGAAGCGTTGAAAGCGTCGTTTTGTTCGAGCTATTTATAACCATTGACAGCGCTGGAGTTGGAGGCAGATTAAATGGGAGACAACTGGAGTTTTAAAGCAAACCCAAGTGTGTTTAGGATGGGAATGGGCTGTGCCCCTGATACCTTAGTTTTTCAGTTTTTCTGTTCTGCTTTGGTGTGCAGCTTTAGCTTTATAATAAGTGTTACTAGGATCTTGTCACAGGGTGGTAAAGACAAAGCAATCCTGTTCCAGCTGGAGACTCAAGGACAAGCTCTTTAAACTTCAGGCCTAAAGCTTCAGGCAAGCAAGCAAGGAGGATGAAACTTCATAACTTGAACAGTTAACTCCAACATGCAAATGGACTAAAACTTATAAAAATGTGAGATCTCATGACCAAGCCCTCTTTTGCTTCCACCTTGGAGCCATCTGGGCAGAGCCACGACTGTGGCTCTGGCAATGCTGGGGTGTGGCCTTCAAAGGCACTTCAATAAATACCAATAAATATCCTCTTTATTCCTCTTAACTCCCTCTAGCCCTATGCAAATGGACTAAAACCTATAAAAATGTGAGATCTCGTGACCAAGCTCTCTTTTACTTCCACCTTGGAGCCATCTGGGCAGAGCCACGACTGTGGCTCTGGTACTGCCGGGGTGTGGCCTTTGAAGGCACTGCAATAAATATCAATAAATATCCACTTTATTCCTCTTAACTCCCTCTAGCCTCTGTTCCAGCTCCTTAAAGCATCACCCCATGCTCTGCTTTAACTGCCCCAAGCCCTTCTCTGAAGTGAGGCAGAGCCACCTTTCACACCAAAATTTCAGGCTGATTTTCTTCGCTGCATCCTGCATGGCCAGTTGAGTTGGTCAGGCATTATCAAGTGTGAAATCAGCAGGAAAGCCCCCCTCAGATATCTGTCAGCAGCAGGCTAAAAATACAATCATCCGGGCCACTGGACTGCCATGCTGCTCAGAACAAGAGCAGTGAAGATCCCAATGCCAAGAACTGTTCCTCAGCCTGTGCTGCAGAGGAGCTCGTGGGGGAGATGTGCAATGATCCCTCACAAATTTTATGGTCTGTGAAACATTCCCTGTGACCACTTTGGGTGAGCAGCCATCTCCCACAGGCTCTGTGCAGATGTACAAAAATAAGCTCATTTTCAAGCTGCCCTGCCCAAATTCTGCTGCCACTTCCAGCTCTGTTGGATGTAGAGATCATTGCGTGTGGCATAGGTTTTTTACATGGGGCTATGGCATTGTTAATCACCAAGTGCCAGGAGGGCTTTTCCAGCATAAAAAAAAAAAATCATTTTTATCCCAATGCATTATGGAGAATTTATTTATAAAGTAGTCTGGGGGATGAAACTATTTTTTTTCTTTTCTCAGACAGTGGAGCAGAGTGGGCAGAGCAGTGCACAAGAGACTCAGTTCTATTTCCAGCTCTGACAATGGCATAAAATACATGAGTGGGGCAATTCACTTCTCCTGCTGTTAAACGAGGTGAGGAATCTTGCCTTACTTACTCAAAAAATGTTTTGAGAACCACTGATTTTAGAAAACCCACAACAGATCAACATAAAAAATAAAAACCAGCATTACTAAAGCAAACTACTTTAAGGTGTTCTGTAGATTATTTTTACTCAGAGGCAGCAAGAAAGAGCAAAAGTGGTTTTTTAAAGTGGTGACTTTAAGAAAACACATAAATGTCATTTCTATCTTTTGTTCTGCTTTATCTACTCAGTCCTTCCCTAAATTTCTGCTTTTCACAGAGAAAACTCTCAAGGTGTGACTTCACCCACAATCAGACATATTTATTTGAAACTAGGGCTGGGAATGATTCTGACTTGTGGAAAAGCAAACACAAGACTTTGCAGAGAATTTAAAAAAAAAAAAAAAAGTGAAAAATTATCTCTCTCCACATTTGTACTGAGGGAGAGAGGTGCTGGAGGCAGAAGGTGAAGCACAACCTCTCAAGAACCTCGGTGGACCCCATTTCTGCATGTTCAGGTGACAGCAGACCTGGGATGGGCTGAATTTTGGGCAACTCTGACTGTGCAGACAGTGATGGAGGTGGAAGGTGATGAGGGAGAAAAGGGAGAAGGAGGTCAGGATGGTCTCTTAGGGACTCCAGGAAGGAAGGGATCTCTGGGGTCATGGAGTCTGAAATCCCACCACATCTTCCAGACCCCAACAACACAGCGAGCTCAGCGTCCTCCTCAGCCCCTAGCCCAGGTGAGACAATGCCCATCTCAAAGTCCCTGCAAAAGAGGGGAACTGAAGGAATTAAGCTTTTTGACCTTTTTGAGGTTTTTTTCCCTCCATATTTTTCTCCTTTAGGTGTGAGGAGGCTCTTGCCCAGCAGGAAAGGCTGAGACTGAACTGGGGTGCAAGCACTGCCCCCTGGCAGAGCCAATCCCATCATATGTAAGAATCCCAGCATGGACTTGCATTCAGCACCACCTGCTTTCTCTGGCATGATGGAACACAGATTTCTGGTTGGTTTCCTGCAGGTTCTACCCTTTATTTACCCCTTTCAGAATTTACCCAAATGCATATTAAAGTATTGTTATGATTTTGCTTAAATGAAATTTAATGTAATGGCTTTCCAAGTTTATTTAGCTCTGTCTGGGGGGGATTTTTGTTGCCTGGCCATTTCCTCATTTTGTTGTGAAAGTTTAAACTGCTGGAGGGACAGTTGTGGTGACTAACTGGGATGGCAGATGGAGGGGACAAAAGCTTTGGATTCCAAAGCTTTCACAGGACTGGTTGATTGAAAATATTTCAGGGGTATCCAAAGGTATTGATTATCAGTGTATCTGAATAATCAGCCTCATTTTCCAGAAGAAAAGAGCTGCTAAGTACAGCCCAGTGCTTTGTGGCACACTGCCATTCTTTTTAACATAACTGCCAGCTTTTTAACATAACCAGTCACTGACCCCACAGGGATCTGCTCAGGGCTGATGCAGCCCACGCAGCTCCATCAAATCTCACTGCTTTGGACTCTTCTGGAAGTGCTACATGGGTGAACTTCTCCAAAACGGATTCCAGCGTGAATAACACGTCCTGGTGCACAGCTGCTCCATGATGCTGGTCCCAATATTTACTCTGGAGCTCCTCAGGGAAGTGAACCTGATTTATTCAAAGCTCATCTGCACGGCTGCTAATGAAAATTGTTGCCAGGCTCATCAGCATCAAGAGGATAAGTTGAAAACAGAGCAGAGCAAGCCTGAGTGATGGTATTTCTTCCATGAGTCCCACCTGCTGGGGAATATGAGACTTCTGTGTGTCTTCCCAGCTGGAAGCCCAGCGAGAGCCCTGACTCCCCTTCCACTCCACAAAGGGTAGGAGAATTCTCATTTTAAATAAAGCCTGGATTTACTAAAAGAGCTCATGAGAGGTTCTGCATCTACAACCTGTGTTTTAAGTGGCTTCACACTGAAAGAGAATGGGTTTAGATTAGATAACAGGAAGAATTTATTCCCTGTGAGGGTGGGCAGGCCCTGGCACAGGGTGCCCAGAGCAGCTGTGGCTGCCCCTAGATCCATGGAAGTGTCCAAGGCCAGGTTGGACATTGGGGCTTGGAGCACCCTGGGATAGTGGAAGGTGTCCCTGCCCATGGCAGGGGGTTGGAATGAGATTATATTTATGTTCCCATCCAACTGAAACCATTCTGTCATTGTGTGATTCTATAAACAGGTCACTGCACACTCCACTGAATTCCTTCTGCTGTGCCCTTTAAAGAGCTGCTTGAAGAATTGGCTGACACAGAGGGAGTAAAAGTCAGGCACCCACCTTCCAGGCATGTGGCTTTTGCCAGCAGCCCTTTAGATCTTTAGAACTTTCACAGTCTTTCAAGTTTTTGAGCAAAAGTCTTATTAAAATGCTATAACTATTATGCTGGCTGGCATCTTGTTGTTGCTCTGCATTGTCCATGTGCCCTTTTTCTTACAGTTTTTCTCTGTCAGTCTAATAAATAAGTTATGTTTTTTGAAGGCATTCTGGTGTTGACTAAATTATACACAAGGCAGGGTTTTTTCTGCAAATTGCTCCCATGGATTTGGCTATTTAATGGTGATTGGTGACACTGGAGTGCTCATGTAAGACCTCAATTGTTCTCTGCTGGACTGTGACACTCTCCACCCTCTGACTCCATGGCCTCTGTGACATGGCACTCTTTCATCTTCTGCTAATAGCCATAAATCCATGGTTGAATATTACTGGCACTCCAAGTTTCAGAGCTGGCTCAGCCTATTAGATTATTAGCAAAAGGCACAGATTTTGCAGTGGATTAGGCATAGCTCTCTCCTTGGAGAGCAGAGCCATGAGGGTTATCTCAAATCTGCCCAGGAAATGATGCTCAGATAAGAAGCATGGTTATATCGCTTTGGACTAATCCAAGCACACTGCCACAAGATTCCTAAAATATTTAGGATTACACTCTTACCTTATTTGTCTTTGGGGGGACTTTGCATAACTTGAAGTCAGCAAATATATGGTTTATTTTGCTTGATTTCTCATTAACACAAACCTGGTTTCAGTACTAGGAGAGTCATTGGGTTGATGTCACGCTGAAGTTTGAGAAATACTGCAGTTTTGGAAAAGTTTAACACGATTGAAAAACTTTGGAATGCTTTGGTTCTGTCACTTGCTTAAGTACACTCTGCTGAAGCAGACACTAATTATTCTCTCCTCCCCTCCCAGCACTGTTCCCTCAGTTGCTCTATCACCTTGACATCCTTGATAAATGGGTGTAAATGACAAATGCTAATAAATTCCTGTGCCATTCACAACAGGTCAAGAAAACAAGCAAACAGAAGATTAATACAACTGAATCAGATACTGCCTGCAGAATAATTAAAGTATTGAAACACAACCTCTTTCTGGTTTTAATAATGGATGTTTGTAAATCACTGTTGCCACATGAGATCATTCAGCATCTCTTCCTCTTTATAACTTTCAGCCTAATTTTAGTAATGAGTGTTTTTCCAGTCAAACAATGTTCCTTAGATTTAAAGTTAGCACATTAATATGCACATCAAAAATAAGTACATCACCTCTAATATCTCCCTTGTGGCCAGGTTTCACTTTGCCTGACTGAATCATTATGTATAATTAATATTGGTGTGATTACAGTTTGCCAGATTAAATGATGTGCCCGTGGAGTAATAACAGATCCACAGAAGTTCTTTGCAAGCAGGAGGGAGGTGAGAAATCTTGGTGACTTCCTTCCACCTGCTGCAGCCTCCAGATAATGTAATTTTTGTAAGGTTTAATAGTTAAGGGGTGTTGACATCTCCCCTGTTGATCCATGCCATAGCCACCAATCAGCACAGGAATTATCCCTCTCTGGGAGCTGTAGGATGCCACAAGTGTTCTCAGGGTGCCAGATGCTGGGTGAAACTTCACCAGTTCTGGTAGATCCAGAAGTCTTCTTCAGTGTCATTCTTCTAAAAAAAAAACCCAAAAACCTCAAGCTAAATAAATTTAAATTTTAATTTTTTGCATTTAGATTTTTTATTAATAATATTCCTGTTCTATTTGCCATAGGAATTGGCAACAAAGTGTGGTGGCAATATAAGAAACAGTCACAGATTTGATGGAGTCACCATCCCTGGAATTGCTGAAAAAGGTATGGATATGCCACTGGAGGATATGGCTAAGTGGTGAAAAAGGTGGTGGTGTTGGGTTGAAGGCTGGTCTTGATGATCTTCAGGTTTTTACAGCCTTAATCATTTTATGAGTCTGTGATTCTATGATTTGATTCTGAGAAAAAGCCTTTGAAGCAACCTGTGCCTCAGTTTCCACTCTGATGGACCCCAGTTTAGGAACTGAAAGGAATTTGTGGACATAATCCAGCGTGTTGGCACTTCACAGGCACTTCTGCCATGCACAGCCTTGGAGTTTCTGTGGGTCAGGTTCATAAATCACAGCCCCAGTGCTCCAGACCATCTGTGCCCTGACCATCACAGCTCCCATTCCTGTTGCTGTAATTCCGATTATGAGTATTTTTTACCATTTCTCTTGGTTTTCAGTTACACACAATGATCTCTACAAATATGTGCAGTTTATTTATAGCTTATAAGGGACCCAACAATTCAAGGCAGACTGCACCAAAAGAAGCAGCTTGTTATCACTTTTTATTCTCCATCCTTTTGTTTGCTGCACAATCAAACATGTTTTTGCAGCTCTTTTGAATTTTCCAGCCTGTTAACTACCCACAATTGTATTTTCTGAGTGAGCCTTGCAACTTCTTTGTAAAAAACTCCACTATAACTCCTTCTACATGTACAAAGACTTTTTTCCTTCCCCTCACAGAAAACATCCTAAATTGTGCAAAAATGGGAGGTCAAGTGTAAGAGAGACACTCTGACTGTTCTCACCTTGTTCTTCACCTGCCAAACAAGAAGTTGGTCTCATCTTCTTCCTCCTCCCATGTTTTCATCTACACCACTGCAAGCACAGAATCATGTTTTGTGTCTGTTTTCCATACCCTCTGCCTTTCCCTGCCTCCCTTTATCCAGCTCTAGGAGCCAAGAGCTGCTGAGATCTCTGAATGCTTGCAGAGGTTTTTTTTAACTCTTCATGTTCTTAAAAGCCTTAATGCCACTACAGAAACCCAGACCATCATCTTTTATTTTTATTTGACTCCACTTTCTCCACCACCCCCACTCTGCTTTCAGCAGGCTACAAACTCAGCATCTCCATCAGCTCTAAAAATGCCCCCCATGACCACCTGTCTCAGTTTGGAAAGACAGGAGTCTGCTAAGGAAGGCAGGAGCCTCCCCTGAAATGGAAAATGTAAACCCCCTCCCTCCAAATTGTTATAAATTTGAAATTAAGGGGCACTCAGGCAAATATATGGGAGCAGGAATAACAGTTCTTTATCAGGGAAGAAAATAAAGGAAACAAAATAAACAATGCAGTAAAACAAAACAACACTGCCAGAGTCAGAGCACAACCCGACACCCTGGTAGCAGTCCAATTGGAATGGTGGCTGC
>VYZP01026450.1:0-27420 GCA_013400635.1 Hypocryptadius cinnamomeus
TACAGCAGTTTTCAGCTTTAGTTAATGCAGTACCAGAACCTACCTTGAAACTTAAAAAGCCTTGTCAGTGCTAAAAGGGCTCATTACAAAAAGGAGGTGTAGGAACTTGCAGCTCAAAGCTCTAGTTGATCCAAGGACTCAGCAGATGTACATATTAGTTATAATATGTATTAGTACAATCTATATACGTTAGTTCCATATAATGTCCATTCCCACACGTGCTGGTAATTTCATTCAAATCACAGAACCATTAAGGTTGGAAAAGACCTCTGAGATTATCAAGTCCAACCATTAACCCAGCACTGATAAGATCACTAAACCCTGTCCCTCAGTGCCACATCTACATGTCTTTTGATGGCTATAATAAGAAAAACACACTTTTTATGAAGCCACAGGTGGCATGTCAGATTATACATTTCTATACACAGGTACAGTCATTTGTCAGATGGCAAATTTATGCCATGGTGTAAAATGCCACTATTTATTTCTTAAGAGGAGCTGTTGAACTTTAATATAGAGAGGTTCAAATTTAGAGTTGTTTCCGACAGATGTGATTCAAAACAACATAATGTATATAACACATTCATTGACTTTCAATATATTAAAATATTCCATATTTTGGCATTATTTTTGACAGAAATCAAAACATCTCACAGAAGGAATATTAAGACATAAATCCTAAGCAAATAATGCATGAACATAAATTTAAAAAATTTTAAAAAGACAGCAAGGCAGTCTTCAGAAGAATAGTCAGTTCTTCTCTTTTTTACAACTTAAAGTTTTTAACAAAAAACCCACCAGCTTTCTTCCCAGGATTAGGTGGGGTTGCATATCTGGTTCTACAGATCACTGAGACCAGAGCATCACCCTCAGTTTCTGTGTTTTATGTGTTCCTAAACCCCGGACAATCTGTTATTAGTCATTAGATCACGAAAATATCATGTGGATTAAAGGAGTTTTAGAGTGCAAGCTATTTTGCCAGTTATGTTCTTACCAAATTTATCAGCTGAGTGTGGACAATGTCTTCCACCAGAATTGCAGTTTCATGGAGTGGCCTGCGAGCATCTCCCAGGGAAAACCTGAAACACAGAGGATTATTGCAAGGTTATGGAAATTAGCTAAAGAGAAAAGAAGTATTGGTCTCCTGAAAGATAAAAAACAAGAAAATATTAATAATAACAATAAGGTTAATACACCTGTATCTATGAAAACGGATCACTCGGCCTGGTGCAAGGATTATAAACCAAAGTCATGGGATTAGTGGAACAAAAGAGCTGCAAGGATGCACACTAAAGCACGTGTGGAGACAAACTGAAAGACTGAGGAAACAGGAAAATCCAGTTTGTAGGAACATTTGTGTACATCCCTCATCAATAAACAACACTGGTAAACTTGTAACAATCGATGAGGAGATTTTTGCCTCAGTCTTCACTGACAACCTCTCTTCACACATTTCTCTGGATGATCTTTAATGTCCTTTCCAACCCAACACATTCTATAATTCTATAATTCTGTGAGAAAAGAGCAAGCAAAACTGCACCATGTGCACTACTAACTCTGATTTTGCAGCTCCCTTTGCTTACAAAATGACCAAATAACTATTTGAAAAGGTAAAATAACAACAGCTTTTTTGGTCCCAAATCTAAATGCTGGTGCTAAGATGTGGAAGAAACAAATCAAGGGTAAACATTTTTATACATAATGATGTATGTGAGGCTCCTAAAGTCTACACTGCAACATGAAATGGCAGGAGGTCATAAAAGAGATGATACTGTTCATACAATATCAAAACAAAAGGCAAGGTGAGTCCAGCAAGAACATAAAATGAGGAATTGTGACAATGGACTTCAGAAGGCAGTTTTTCCTCTTCCTACTTATACTTCTTTTTCTGCTATTTCTTCTTCTCTAAGAAACACCAGTCTTACATCATTCTAGAGAAAGACAACTCCTATGCTGTTTAGTATTTCCTCAGAACACTTCTGAGAATAAAACACTTTCCTCCTAAAGTTGAGTTTTTAAAATACAAAAACTTGCACAGTAAAATACATTCATAGTAAATTAAATAGTACATGCCAACAATAACACTACAGATTCTTACAAAAAGAGTGAAATTTTATTTACAAGCAAGACTCAAATGTTTATAGGTGACTGAATATATAAATTATTTCACAAAAGTATTAGTCTACCTTTCAATACAGTAAAACAGTATTTTATCTATAAACAACCAAAGAGCTCTATAATAGGGTTCTTTTCCTTTATCTTATAATGAAATTATTTCCAGTGTTCTGCAAACAGCATTCCAAATTCTAATAAATAAATAAATATCAGCCTGATACATGTAAGAGAACAACAAGAGCTACTCAGGCAAAACCTGAGCATAATCCACTGTATAACACTGGTCATAGCATGAAGAAATTACACTCTGGATTTGTCCCTTATCATTTGTCTCTCTTGTTGGGACTATCAGCATCTTAGAGACACAGTTGTGTTTTACAGCATGTTGTACATTTCTAAAATGAGCACAACTGAAATAATTTTTTCTCCATTACGCAGGGCTGCACATGTACATGGATTAGAACGTCAGGCACTTCCTAAGACTATAAGGACAGCACACCAATCCATCCAGAGACTATTAAATAGCTTATAAACTGCAAATACATGGAAATTATATAGGAAATACATATAAACAGAAATATAAATATTTATTATCATAGTACATTGGAAGATTAAACAGTATTTAAACCATCACAGATTCAAAAAAAGTGCTCATACAGGATAAAGCTCAAGTTTTTCTTTTTTTCTTTTTTTTAACAGTAAGTTTTGTAAGTAAATGAAAATGACAATGAATAGTCATTTTTAATCACACAGGGTATATAAAACCAAACAGAAGAGTTATCATAAACATAATATGCTGTTCATTCTTAACTGCTGGTGTTCTATTTTTTAAAGGTAATTGTTATTTCTTTTTAAGGCTTCAAATACAAAATAAATCAGCTATGCAAAACAATAGTAAACCATGATCAGCTTAGACATACATTTCTCACATTCACAGTTTTACTCAGCACTCCAAACGTACAAATTAAAGGGCTTGGGGTTCCTTTTCCAAAGACAACAAAGTGCAAGAAGCACAATCTATTTCTGAGGCAGGATACTGCCTCTACATTGAGCTGCCCTCCTCATCTGCATTCCGAAATCTCTCTTACAAGTGATTCACAGTTCCCCAAGTGGCAGGAGGGGCAGAGGAGTTGCAATCATGATGCAGCACATCGATCCAAAAGGAGACAAACATAAAATCTTTTTTGGTCCATTTTGATGGACCACTCAGGTTAAGAGGCAATGGCTCCAAACTGGAAGAGGATAGATTTAGAAAGGTACCAAGAGGAAATTCTTCCCTGTGTGGGTGGGGAGGCCCAGGCACAGGTTGCTCAGAGAAGCTGTGGCTGCCCCATTCCTGGAAGTGTCCAAGGCTAGGTTGCACAGGGCCTGGAGCACCCTGGGATAGAGGAAGGTGTCCCTGTCCATGGCAGGGGCTTGGAACAAGATGATCTTTAAAGTCCTTTCCAACCCAAACCATCCTGTGATTCTGTGATAGGCAGAGTTGATGCTGAGACATGAAGAAAGGTTAATGTCAACTGCACTTCTTGATTTAATAGAAAATCAAGTTCCACATGCACCTACTTTCTTCCTCCATCACTTCCATGCTTTCTACCTTCCAAAGCTATTTCTATCTCAGTTTGCCTTCACTGTTTTCCCACGTAACTTCTGCCAGCTTCTTTCCCACACACAGAAAACTAGATACTGGCATGGTGGTTTCAGCCAAAAGTAAAAACCACCACACCCACCCACAGCCGCTTCCTTTTCCTTTGCAACGGATCCAGGATTTTCAGACACTAAAATAAAAGTAAAGCTTCTTTATTTGTTAATTGTATTTGTATAGCATTTGATATGTTTCTTGATTCTAACATGCTTTTAGGACAACATTCTTTAAGATACCAAACACAGCCCTTTTTTACGTCTTTCTGCTACCAGAAGTAGTATTTAGAAATGCACAAGTAGCTTATTACTTTAACTCTTTCATTTTTTTCCTTCACTTTTGCATTGTACCTCTCCACAGCAGAATAAACACTAACCTACAAGTCAGATGGCTCAGATTTTCCCAAGTGGCAGAATACAAAGTAGTTTAAGAACTAAAAGAAAACACTTTTAAAAAAAGACCCCCAAATTTGGTGCCCTTGCTTCTGGGAAGTGAAGCTGAACTTGATGCTTTAATATAAGTTATGAATTTCATTTCACATGTGCTTTGCTTTTATGGCTCATGAGAGTCTTTTAAAGAACCTTCCATTCACTAGACATATTAATAAGTCTTCCTATGAAACACATAAAAATTCTGTTGAAAATAAAAAAAGAGCTGTTTCTCTACAGGTAAATACTGAAGAGAAAATATATCAAAATACAACGTTAGCAGGGCATCAAAGCAGTAAAGTATTATGGAAGACAGTCCTGGTAATAGAAGCATCAACCCATTAGACATGTCCTACAATAACAAAGCCTTCTTAGAAGATCCTATTTCAAAGGTTTGTCTGTTTTAAGGAAACATTTTTACAAGGGGGGGATCAACTTACCCAGATTTTCACAGGAGGATTAAAATAGTAGCATGGAGAAAGAAAAGACTGCTGCAGCGCTTTTATTGTTTACTTTTAGCTTCTATTTCTAATTTATTTAAGTTCCTGCAATGATGTTTCCAGGCTCTTCAAAAATCCAAGCCACTAAGTGCCTACATGAAGTATCATGGTACTATGTGTAAACACACGCTCATACTTGGCACATGCTAAGGTCCCACTGCTGCTCATGGTGCAGGGACTGACATTTATAAGAACTTCAAAATGGGCAGCTACAGAAATAGATAAAGCACTTTTTGCTATATTTTCAGGGGTTTAAGTGCCTGAGAAAGGTATTGGGGCAGGCAAGGCACAGGCTTGGTTCAAACCCCCTGATGCAGAGCTCTCCAGGTGGCCAGACCACCAGGAGAGTAGACTGTGGAGACAGAGAGCTGCTGCAACCTCCCGTCCTCCACAGCCTCGAAAAGCTGTCCTGGCCAGAAAGGAACTATAACCAGGGTGGCTGGGAGTGCACTGAGCTAGAATAAACAGTTTCCCTCACTGGGGTTTCTACTGAGTTCACACCATAACAAGGCTGTCCCAACGCATTCAGAATTTACCACCTCAAATAAATGTGATGAATCCAGCCTAGGGAAAGTATAAAAGCAGCCAGGTAGTCTGGTGGGAAGTACGTGCTGTTTTTTTCTTTCCTCTTCCAGAAATCCCTAGCAACTCTCCTTTTCTGTTTCTACATAAAGGATGAGCACGTGCCCATGTGGGCAAGAATGCCAATGGCACCCAGCTTCTGTCAGCAGTAGTGTGGCAGCAGGACCAGAGCAGGGATTGTCCCTGTGCTGGACACTGGTGAGGCCACACCTCGAGGGCTGTGTCCAGTTCTGGGCCCTCACAACAAGAAAGACACTGAGGGGCTAGAACATGTCCAGAGAAGGACAAAGAAGCTGGGGAAGGGTCTGGAGCTCAGGTCTGATGAGGAGCAGCTGAGGGAGCTGGGAAAGGGGCCCAGCCTGGGGAAAAGGAGGCTCAGGGGGGACCTTCTCACCCTCTACAACTCCCTGACAAGAGGGTGCAGACAGGTGAGAGTCAGTCTGTTCCGCCAGGTAACAAGGGACAGGATGTGAGGGAATGACGTCAGCTTGTGTCAGGGGAGATTTAGATAGGCTATTAGAATAATTTTCTTCACAGAAAGGTTGGTCAGGCACTGGAACAGGCTGCTCAGGGCAGTGGTGGAGTCACCAATCCTGGAGAGATATAAAAGATTTGTAGAAATGGTTCTGAGGGACATGGTTTAGTGACTAACCTGGGTTAATTTCTGGGCTCAAGGATGCTAGAGGGTCTTTTCCAAGCTGAATAAATCCATGATTCCATGATCCAAACTGCCACAGGGCAAGCAAATACTTCTGTCCCCGACGCAGAGGTACTTACTTGCTCCTGCCTACAACCAGACTGGGACTGTGGATTACAGGGATCCATGTGCCTGCCATGCCACAGTGACCTGAGAGGTGCACACTGTGTATGTGGGAGTGTAGCCCATGACCTGGATGAGAGATTTGGGATCCACATAACAATCTGGGCATAAATCTGGACTGCATATTGGAAAGACCAGAGAGTTTGTGAGTTGGCTATGGAAGGACCAGGAGGTCCACAGCTGCTGGGGAGACTGTGGCGTTTGCCTAAGAGACCTGCTTGCTTTGTGTGTCTCTGCAGGTGAGGACTGAGCTCTCTAGCACAATGACTGAGCTTGAGACTACTGTATTTAGCAATGACCAAGGTGTGAGTGCTCATCTTGTACAGAACCAGCTGATTCACTGTTATCAAACCTAAAACCAGGCAAAGATCCCATAAAATCACATAGGACAAAGCAGCTACCCGATACATTTGGACTGGGTAATATGTGGGCTCACATCTCCTCAGCATTGTAAGAACACACAGCAAATTTCTCTTCTGTCAGCTGTTTGGCAGGAATGCACTCGGAACATGCAGCATATTAATTCTCATGGATGTTTCCATATTATAAGTGCTCTCTGAAATATATGAAATACTGGAAACCTGACAGCCAGTTCATGACAAAGAAAATCAGTTTTACAGTACTGGGCACTAAAACGTCCAGAAAACTTCCAGCAATATGAACACCTGAAGGATAAGAACTGCAAATGACTGTAAAACACTAAAAAGAAACTTTGGAAAATCAGTAATACAGTATCTTGAAGTAATTCACTTTCATACCAGAGGATGACAACTGCGAAGACAAAGACAAAAATGTGGAGATCAGGTCCCTTAGATGACAGAAAATTAGGAGACTCCTCTGATGAGCATGAGAATGAGCCTGTCATTGCAACAGACTACTCAGAGAAAATAGCTTAAGGATAGTACCTTTTTCAAAGTCACAAAAGCTAAAGATAACTCCCGTCTCTGCTTTTTTTTTGCCGTGGCTGCTGCTGAACAAATTAGGCAGAAGTAAAGACTGAAAGGAAAGAGATGACTGGTGCCAAACCAGAAAATTGATCAGACACGCACAGGAGGACACACTGTACAGAGAGTGGAAGAGGAAAGAACAAAATCCAGGAGGAAGAAACTTCTCTGCGTAAAAGGATGTTTTCAGTAGGGGAAAAAGAGATAAATAATGAAGTCTCAAAATAATTTTTATTTTATGTTAAGATACATTATATCAGAGAGAAAGAGGTGAGGTTGCTGTTTTGTAGACTTCCTCCTAATATTGTCTGTAAACTTACTGAGACATTAATTTAAAAAATAAATAATCTGGCTTGTTATATTGCCTAGGCTAAAGAAAAAAGGGAACAATCTAAAGCACTGAGTTATGCTAACTAACCAGCAATGTCTACAGCACTACCTGAAAAAGCACTGGAGTTTATATTGCTATTTATATGTTTGTCTGTTCATCAGGTAACTTCCACCAAAGCCCTTTTAGAAGGAAAAGGTAATAACTCCATCAAAGTTCATAGAGAATATATTTATCTGCTTGGATTAATGAAATCAAGTATGCAGAGGTTTCACACAACATACTGAGCATGGTTCTTTACCAGGATTTAGTGCAAGTATGATATGCAGAGTCAAGCATCTCACTACCCTGATGATGTGAACAGCAGTAACTCCCCATTTTCCTACTTCCACAAAGACTAGAGATGCTACAGGGAGTTACAAAAACTAATTACCACCTATTTATGTAGCAAGTGGAGACATCTTACTGCCTTATTTAAATGCTATAATATTAACTCAAAGAATTAGATTATTAAATTATTGAATCTTTACTACAGGAAATTCAGCTAAAGGAAAACACTTTTCTCAAATGTGTATGGCAATGAGAAAGGCAAGTACAGGAAGAACCTGAAATGTCAGATACAAAATGGGGCTTTTTCACTCTAAAATTAGGCTGTGGTGATGTCTGCAAATATTGGAAAAGCATAAACAACAAAAAGAGAAACATTACATAATACCATTTAATTATTCAAAAGTACATAGTGACATGTAAAGGGATAAAATTTAGAACAGAAACATTTAAAACAAATTAGAAGGAAAACATCTGAAAACAAGAATTAAAACCCTCTGTAACCATCACAGATGGAAGAGAATCTTCACTGCAGGAGACACAAAAAAACTAAGCTTAGCCAAGAACTGGGGAGGGGTCTTGTGATGCTAAACAAGTACACAAAGGAAATCTTGATCATATAAATAAAAATAATTTTAAAAGAGATATAACCCCATTCTATTATGGCACATCACTTGCAACTCTGTGTTTGGAGTCTGAAATAAACTTTATTGATGCTTATAATAATTAAAATTCTGAAACCAACTAAAGACTGCATGATGAATAATTATTTTGAGCTTATTGAAAACTTTATAATGCCTTCTCAATTGTTCCCTGCAGACAGTTCTTGATTACCAGGGTGGAAAGCACCATCCAAACAAATCACTGTTCCCCTGAGTTAAGACCTAAACAAGGCAAGACCTTTGTTAGAGCAACTTTGTTTACCTGAAAATGGAAGTAGTTTGTTGACGCCCTGAGTTTTTAAATGGTGAGGTCTGCCAGGCAGCAGCATTAACAATGCCTAACATCCTGCCAAATGGAAAGTCCAATTCTTCTCACAAAAAGACAAAGCCTGCCCTCAGTGATGCCACCATAAATCAAGAATAACACAAAATCCTCAGGGATATTTTTCAGAGATGTTGAAGTCTCCCAGCTCCATGGGAGGTCATTCTGTTTTGACTCAACAAAGTGTTTTAAGCATGAACCTCCTGAATCATATTCTTAGGCTGATTTTGAATGCTTAAATAACTTGCAGGAACAAAATAATATCCTACATTTTCCCTTTAGAAAGGGCAACTTTTGTTAACGTTCCCTTACATACAATATAAAGTAGGCAATAAGAAATGTCTATCC
Organism: Hypocryptadius cinnamomeus; assembly: GCA_013400635.1. Classification (NCBI taxonomy): domain Eukaryota; kingdom Metazoa; phylum Chordata; class Aves; order Passeriformes; family Zosteropidae; genus Hypocryptadius; species Hypocryptadius cinnamomeus. The sequence goes on from VYZP01026450.1 coordinate 9,016, forward strand.
AATTTTTTCCTTAATAAACTCATCTTCATGACTGCAAAATCACACTCTTGTAGGCCAGAAGAGGGGGAAAAAGGGGAAATAAAGAAGACACCACTTCATCACTTCTACGCCATGAATCACAGACCAGCTGAGGTTGGATGTGTGGAGACACCCAGTTCAATTCCCCTGCTCAAATAATTTCCTCAGGGCTGCATCCACTCGAGTTTTGACCTTCTCCAGTGATGGATACTCCACAACCTCTCTGCACAAGGTTCCCACATGCTTGGCCACCCCCACAGTAAAAAACCATTTTTTTTATTTTTAACTGGAATCTCCCATATTTCAATCTGTGCTCAGTGGCTCCTGTCCAGTCACTGGCCACCACTGAAGGAAGCCTGGCTTTGTCTGCTTTGCTCCCCACCATCAGGTATTTATACACATTGCTAAGATTTCCCTGATCCTTCTCTTCTCCAGGATGAACTGACCCAGCTCTCTGAAGCCTCTCTTGTATGAGATGCTCCTGTCCCTTAAGCATCTGAGTGGCCCCTCACTGGACTTGTTCCAGTATTTCCGTGTCTCTCTTGTACTGGGAAGTCCAGCAGTGGCCCCAGAGATCCAGATGGGTCTGTCCAGTGCAGAAGGGAAGGATCACATCCCTCACCTGCCTCATGCAGCCCAGGGTGCTGTCCAAGAGCACACTGCTGCCACCTGTCCACCTTAACTGCTGCCTCTAGCCTGTTCAGGTGCCTGGGGTTATTCCTCTCTTGGGGCATTACTTAGGATTCCCCTTCATGGCACTTCAGGAGGCTCCTGTTGGCACATTTCTCCAGACTGGTGAGAATAACAGCACCATGACAGGCTCCATCAGCCACTCCTAGTTTTGCATCCCCATTAAATGCTGTGGGTGCACTCCTGTCTCATCACCCAGGCCAATAATGAAGACATTACACAGTGCTAAGCCCAGGATCAACCCCTGGGATCATCAGAAGCAACAGCACTCCAGAGGGGCTTCACACTGCCAGTAACAATCCTACGAACACAGGCCTCTGTCCATCCCTTCATCTATTTCATCAGTTTGCACAAGAGGATGTTACAGGACAGAGGGACAAAAGCCTTGCTCAGGTAAAGGCAAACAGCACTCCCTGCTCACCCCTCATGCACTGCCCTGTTATTTCATCGTAGAAGGCTGTCGGGTTGGTCACAGATGATTTCCCCTTCATAAATCTGACAACTCTAAATCACTTTCAAATCCTTAAGAGGCTCAGAAATGATTTCTAGTATGACCTGCCCAGGGGTCAATGTGAGGATGACTGGTCTGTCATTTCCCATATCCTCTTTCTTGTTCATTTTGGGGACAGAAATGGAATTTTCTTCCTTCCACACCTCAGGAATGAACTTCCCCCAGTTGCCGTGACTTCTCTTCACACAAGCAATATCATACATATAATCAAGGCAGAATCCTATATATTATGTCATTTGAAGAGCAAATATGTAAATTAAAGTCTGATTTCAATCAGAAAGTGCAGAAAGATTATCTGTACTTAAACTTTTACGACTACTGTTAAGACATGAAAAATGATTTTGTGTATATAAAAACACAACTTAGAAGATACATTTGAGTAAAAGGCTTTTTAAGTACTTTTTCCTTCCCCGTGGTCAATATGCAAAATGTTGCCAATTTTGATGCAAGATGCTATAGAGGTCTACTTTCAACAGACTATTTATAGGTAACTATGTTTCAGAGTGAATACGGACAAATTCCAACCAGGCCTAATTTTCTAAGTTTTGCTAAAAGCTCTGCAGAATAACCTATCTATATACAGTCTTCACTGAACTCACTTGGTTACTCTTTGTAAACTGTGGGATGTACAATACCCACTGGCTGAGGAGCAGTGTGATTTTGTAAAATAAGTAAATGCTTGAATTTGGACAATCACATCATGCAGGCATTTTTAGAAGTCCTGTTATTAATGAAAAACAATAGACTTCACCCTCTGGGGTTTTTTTCTCTTATATTATAGTAAATACTTTCTAACTGCTGAAAATCTGCAGATTTGTCCCAATGCAAAACTGTGGCAAGAACCCTTTTCAGTGCCATTGTGTACTCATCAAAATACATCAAACTCTAACAGTTAAGTGTCTTAAATTAATTTTACAAATCCTTATGACTGGCCAAGGAAAAAGATATAATTTATTCCAGTTGCATAACATAGGATGTTCCATTTGCTCACAAAGGGTTTCAGATTTTCAGGAAACAAATGAGACAACTGTCTTTCTCAACCATGCAGACTGGACTATGATCAGTCACTTCTGCTCTAGGAAAAAGTTCATCTCAACAAAATACCCAAACACAACTGGAATTTAACAATGCCAAGGGAGATGAATTCTCAGCCTGCTCTCAAGAGGACAAGGCAAAAAGTGATGAGGAGAGCAGGAAGTCAAAACACAGTTTCACTGTATATATATATTATAAGTGTTAACCAAATGTGGAAACCTCTTGCTATTTTAAATCTAGATTAAAACCACAAGACAATTTAAACTAATCCACAAGATACAAAACATAAATGTGGACGAATGTTTTATGCTAATTTTTAGAGAAATAATATTATTCTTTTTCATATTCTCCAAAACATCAAGGCCATTTTTCATTGTTTTAAAAATTCATGTCATGATTTTATGAATGAGATGTGTGGGTGTTGAATGATGATAATTATATCCAATTCTCAAACAACGCACTTCCTTATCAGATGGTAACGTTTTATAACATCAGTTTTCATACTTTACTACCCTTCCTGAAGTCAGTGCCTGGAGAAGGGAAGCAGCTCGTCCACTGTGGTCGGTGTCAGAAAAAGCATGTTTTCCCCTTGGGCCTCCCATTGCCAGGGGGGTAACAAGTGCTCTACTGACAAATCAGGCTTTGCAAATTAGAGTTATTTTAATAGCAAATTAGCAAATTAAATTTAATTTTAATAGTAAAACAAAATGCTATGAAAAGTCCACACATGTACATAGGGAGCCTGTATTTTCATTATTCACCTTTGCAGTACTTGTGTGAGAGAACTGTTGCAGTACTCACTGTAAGAGTGAGGAGAAATAGAAAAAGGTGTCAAAAAACATAACCTATCTCAAAAATACAGAACTGTCTGAGACCAAAAGAGGCTTAAAAATATCAGAATTCCTCATGAACACTGTAAAACCCAACACTGGTATTAACAGTCACAATATTCTACACTTACATTTTAAAAATCTATTATATAAATAACAAAACCACTTCAAAATACTTAATACAACTTCTGGATCAACAGTATTCAGACATCCTAACTTGGAAATCTGTGCTCTAAATTACAGGTAAGTTTGGGGCAGAGCCTTCTACAGCTATGAAGCACCACAATCCCCCAGTTATGAAAAATCAAACCCACTGTGAGCTGTTACAGAGGTTACTCTGTGTTACAAGTAAACCTGTGAATCAAAACTAGAAATTATTTCCCCAGAAACTATTAGGAACAGGTAAAACTGATACACTAAGAAGAAACAAGACACAAAAATTAAAATATAGAATAATTCTTTCAAATAGTTGTGTTTTATTTAGGTTTAACTTCAGGAATTTAGATTTAACTTCAGGAACTACTGAACAAACCAATACTCTTACTTTTCTGAGAGTAAAATTCTACCATAAGATAAATCAATTTTACTGGATAGGACAATGCTTTAAAAACATATTTTATTTCAGAAATCGAACTATGCAACCTTCTCCCTAGAGTAAGAAACTGGAAGTTCTCTGATAAAATCTTTTCTGGAAAGTCAGGGCAATTTCATATCAATGGTGTGCTCTTTTTCCTGCTTTCAAATGGATTACTTAGATGTTTTAAAATGTTATAACCCACAATAATCTGTTCCAGGCACCAACGAAAAGGAAGAAAAAAATTACAGAAGTCAAGATGTCGCCTGGAAGCACTTTATGGCAAACATTATAAAGATAACACAGAGCAGAGAAGCTCTGGCTCAATCCATTATAAATACGCCATTCTTCTTAAAATCGCAAAAATGTATTTATAGTAAAGAACTCTTACAGGCTTTTTCCTCCAAAGACTTCATTTAAGCACAATTTGGCAGAATTTTTGGAACAAGAAAAGAAGAGATTTATAAAATATTGATGTTTTACAGTCACCCTAGTCTCGATCTACTTGCTACAAAAACAAATGCAAGGACTTTGGAAGATGACCACATCCGTGTCTACTAATTACACTTTAGTTTGTTTTTTTTTTGTCCAAAATGAGCTGTCTAGCAGCTAGGCTGAGAAGACACTAAATCATCACTTAGACAACTAATGCCTCATTAAAAACACAAGTTATTGTTCTCATTTTGTAACCAGAACAATATATTTTTAAAATAAATACATGTTATATTAATAAAAGAAAAAAAACACAAAAAACCCCACCACCCACAAAAAATAAAAAAAAAACCAAAACAAAACAAAAAAAAAACAACCAAAAAACCAAAACAAAAAAAAACCCACCAAACAAAATACAAACCCAAATAGGCATACTGACAAAAGATACTCCTGTACACACAATGTATAGATCAACCTTTTTTCCCCTATGTCCAAAGGACAGTGCAGATGTTTGTCCTCTTTCCTTTCACCCCAGGTTGCCCCACAGCTTCAAGGAAGGGACAAACACACACACAACAGGCTGCACTGGCTGCCCTATTTTGCACTCAAATTATTAAATAATCACTTTGAGTGCAGGGATGAACAAAAGGATATAAGAAACAACTTTCTTGAGCTTCTCAAAATAAATTGTTTTCTTTTTTTCAGTGAAAAGTGGCTCAGTGGAAAGCACGAAGGGGAAGATGACAATATATGGGCTTTAGAAATATTTTTGGATAAGCAAATTAGGACTGAAGTGAGAGCACTTCACAATCTTCACTAAAAAATTTCATGCTCAAATATATGAAAAGCATTTTGTTTACAAAATAAAGCAGCAAACCTGAAAGCACCAAACATTAACTGCTTAATAATAATACAATTTAATACATTTAATTTTATATTCTTTAATAATAATAATACAATTTAGTAATAATACAGTAACACTAAAAAGAGGGATGTGAAGTTATAGTCCCAGTTTGACAAGAGTCAAGAATAAAAGACAAGAAAGGGGAACAAGTAGGGCTCAAAGGAACATCCCGGGGAAGAAATTCACAGTTAATTATTTCACTTTATTGATAGTAGTTTAAAAGGGATCAATGTAAAGCACAAGTTGGCATCCATTTAAATTTGTCTTTTGAAAAATAGTATTTTCTGAGCTTTCTCAACTAGAAAGACAAACATGAGGTGTGATCATTCAGGTGAAACACGCACGACTTGGTGTTTACTGACAAGCATTTTGACTTAAATAACTGAAAATCTGGAGAGAATTTACTATAACATTACAGGTGGATTGAATTAATATTAATACACAAATTATTAATTTAGGAATTCCAGGCTGCTGAAATAGAGGCAAAATCAGCAATCAAATATAGGCATTTAAAAAGTTGGGGCTTTTTGTTTGGATTTTTTTTTTCTTGGTTTTTTAATATACAGTTCACCCAGCATTATGCCCAGTACATGAGTTAAAGTAAAACATTACCATGGATATTGTATTTTGCTTTCTTATCTGTATCTGCAAAACACAATGTAAAATGATAACAGGTAAAATGCTAAGTCCCTTATTTATAAAAACAGACAAACCAGGCCAAAAAAGTTTTTAAAAACCCCCACACCACAGTCCAAAAGTCATTCCAAGTAACACTTTCAATTACTTATTGCACATTTCTGTGACTGCAGAAGACAAAATTCTTGAAAAAATTAAATACAGCATCCTAAACAAAACCCGCAGATGCTCAGTATCAAGCAGCTTTAAAAAAGAACCAAACTTCCAAAACAAGAATTAATCTCTATGAACAAAAGAGAGGAGTTGACGTTCTCAAGGAAATGATGTTCAGCATCCCATCTCCCCCTTCCTCTTCTTCCTTAGGAGCCAAGGAAGCAGTGACTGGATTTAGGGAAAGAACAAATTCTCCAAGAGAACCTGTGGTTTCACTGAATCAGACACTACAAAGGCAATAGCAAATGCAATCTTTGGTATCAGAACAATCTGCTACAGAAGAGTAATTAATGTCTCCATCCTGCAGTTACTGAGCACCCCTCATTTCCCTCCTTTCACTTTCAGAGAGAAAAGAGCATGAGCTGCATTCCGGGGTATCCCAGGTGCCACAAAGGAGGCAGCCACAAAACACTGAGTTATTCCCTGGTATTTTTCCTCTTTAAAACACCCTGACTGTGCTTCTATATCAAGGCACAGTCATTGCTTCTTAGAGCTGCAGCTTGGCACCACTCAGGAGCCCAGAGATGGTGCTCGTGGTCGGGATCTGTGTGGTCTAGGGAAGCTCTGCTTCCTCGGAAATGTGGCATTAAACAGAGTTTATTTAGAGCCTGAGTCTCTCAGGCACACTATGTAAGTTTATTGTTTATCCTTTGCTGGGGAAGTCTTCTGAGGTCAAGGTAAGAAGCGGGAGGTGATACTTGATACGAATGTTCCAGCACGCGTTATGTGGTCCACGGCTGCAGCAGCCCCACGAGCACTCTGCTGGTGGTCCGTGGAGATCGGGCCAGTGGAAGGTGCTGGCTTTCCCTGTTTCCAGCTGCTATATCATATTTGATGTATTTTTAGCCCAACTTAATATTTTCCTAATATTCCTTTTCCATGTAAGCAATTAGTGTGGTTACCAGGGATGGCAGCAGAAGTGGTATTTGGCTGCCAGGGGGAGAAGAGGTGGTCCTTCAGCTGGGCATGGGAGGAGAAGCACAAAGTCCTTCTTAGGAGGTGGGGGAAACCCACCCAGGAGATCTTAACACCTTCATTTTTCCATTCACTGAAGTGAGCAATTTAATTGCTCTTTTTTCAGAAAATTCTGCTGACATATTAATTAATATTACTGAGGAGGAAGGAACAAACCAACAAGTTGCACTTTTTAGCCTTACAAAAGAGACAAACAAGGTATAAATGGGTTTAAAAAAATATGTGGCATTTCTGACCTTGAGTTTTGCAATTCATTCATTTCTTTAAAATCTTAGCACCTGGAGGTAAAGTACAAATTTCTGCAGTTAATTCACTAATCTAAAAAGCAGAAAAATGTCTTCCAAAATAGATTTGGCCATGACCTAGCAGAATTGTGCTATTTTAATGTTCATTTTTGAAAAAAATGGAGAAGTTTCTAGTATTTAAATAAATTACCCTGTTAGCCTCCACTGCCTTAATTCATATTTACTTACTTTCATCTTGCCTTTGACTAATCAAAAGAGACTCATCAAATCAGTTGGGAGACAATTTAAATAATACTACATTAAATGGTGAACATTTGATGAACAAAGAAAACTCTCTTTGTATACTTTTAAAATTTTCATTCTTATTCAATTATCCATGAAACTACACTGATTTCAATTTGCTCATGAAGGTCCAGCTGAGAGCAGTCACTCCCTAACCATGCAAGCACAGTTTATATTACCTTTAAGGAAAAAAAAAATTCAAATATTGAGAAGTTACAAATCAAAGTCATTCAGCTTCCAAATTCTGCTAACAACGATGCTTATGAATGAGTGACTCTTATTTAGGAAAACAGTCCCTGGAGACAGAGATTTTATGTATTAAAAGGTGTCCTTGCCTCCCTTTGAAATGCAGCAGAGTTCAGGCTCCTTATGTCTCTCACCTCCTCCAAGTAAGATGGGTATTTTTTACAATTCTCAAGAGCTTTTGCCTGATGCCTGGAAAACACCAAATCCCTTATTGGCTTTAGATGTCTATAAGATTTCGGTAGAGCAGTCTCTGAATGTCTTTCCAAGACTTGGCAACTGAGGGCCTTCCTAAACCTCAGATTAAGAAGGATTTACAGAGACTAAATTTGCTCATCAATGGTTGACAGAATAAAACACAAAATTGCATGAAACTGAATGGAAAATCACTTCCATGTATGAGGGTTTTCCTCCCTTCTCTTCCCCAGAAGCTTAATCATCATCTAGTGGTTGCTGTTCTTCCATCACTTTGACAGGGAGCAGACCATAATGCTTAAGAATTAAGCAACAAAAATAATAAGGTGGGGTGTTTTTTCTTTCTTTTCAAAATAACCCCACTGACTTGTATATGTATATCCTGACTGGCAGGAACTTTTTCTGGCATCTGTCCAGACAGTTAAAGGAAAGTAAGGAGTATAAATATGATTTTAGAAGTACACGAAGAATTCTTTTTCTTTTTTCCCCTCTCCTTTCTCATAAAGGAATCATCTACAAAGGTAGGTATGGAATAACACCAGTATTGAAACCTCAGCCCATTAAGATAGAAGGAAATGCAAACTGCATGGAAAGCTGTTTTCAGGGACATACTGTGCAACCATGAGCCTGCTTTGTATGTTCAGGAAATTCTCATGAGTTTTCTTAATGAAAAAAAAAGTACTAAAAAAAGATTTGCTGTAAATATCTCACAAGCCATGACAAAGTATCTTATAAAATATAACTATTCATAAACAGTCTAGTCTCTGGAACTAAAAAACACTGACACTTTCTATTAAAAGGTGCTTAGTCACGGTTCACTAAATATTTACAACGAATCATTTATTCTCTAATTTCATTGACTTTACTGTCGTTAGCAAAAGTCAAGAAAACTTCCTGCTTGAGTGTGAATGGCTTGTGTATGTAAACCACAGCTCCCAAAATCTTTTTTATGGAAGCAGAAAGATCTCCACATTATACAAGTAGGTGCTCCTCTTCTGTAGAAAACTATCTGCTTAAACTTCCATTGGATCCAAGTATTCGAATGAATTGGAACCAGAAGGCACAAGAGTAAATGAACATCACATCTTACAGGATAAAAGGGAAAATAAAAAGATACAGTTCCCCAAGTTCTCCAGCTCCTGATTTCTATCAGCAAGTTTTCCAGCCAAATCCTGGCATCCTCTCTCTTTTTCTCTAAGCCCAGCCAAGGAAATAGAAGCTCAAGCAAGGAGAGGGTGAAGGAAAAGCGCATTATGCAGCATTACAGAGCTTATGTTATCACAAAGCAGAGTCAAGATGTGAGCTATTGGTATTGCAGACACTTCACCAAATGACAGCAGGAGGTTTTCTGCTCCTGTTTGGGTGGAGGTGGAATGGGAGACTCAGGGTTTGTTTTCTAGGAGTCTGAGCTGCTGATCAAGCAAGGGAAGCTCCAAGTGCTTTGTAGGGAAATGGGGTGCTTATAAAAACACACAAATATCTGCCAAAATTTGCAGGCTTTACCACTATCAGAAACAGACAACCTCCCACACTCTGCACTGACAAAATCATTATTCTTTTATGGGCTTGTCAAAGACAGTAGACTGTAAAATGCCATGGTTTATCTTTACAGTGGAGGCTTACACTGAAACTGCCTAAAAGATTTATGTGAACACCTACACCTGAATGGAGCCTCCTTATCAAGGAGTTATTTCTCTTAACCCTTAAGCCTCTCCATGGTTTGATATCATAAATTTGTATGGTAATAGCAAGGTTGCTGTTCTCCTCTTGCTGACACCATTTAGAAACACAAAATCATTTAGGCTGGAAAGATTGAGTCCAACCATTAACCCAACACTGCCAAGCCCACCACTAAACCATGTCCTCAACTGCCACACCTACACATCTTTTAAATCCTCCTGGGATGGTGATTCAATCACTGCCCTGGGCAGCCTGTTGCAACACTTGACAACTTCTTCTGTAAAGAAATTTTTCCTAAGATCCAATCTAAACCTTCCCCAACACAAATTGAGGTCATTTCTTCTTGTTCTATCACTCACATGGGAGAAGAGGTCAACTCCCACCTGACTCCAACCTCCTTTCACAGGGAGTTGTAGAGAGAAAGAAGCTCTTTAAGTCTCCTTTTCTCCAGGCTCAGCCCCTTTCCCAGCTCCCTCAGCTGTTCCTCATCAGACCTGTGCTCCAGACCCTTTGCCAGCTCCGTTCCCTTCCCTGGACATGCTTCAGCCCCTCAATGTCTGTCTTGTCATGAGGGTCCCAGAACCGAATCCTGGATTCGAGGTGTGGCCTCAGCAGTGCCCAGCACAGGGGACAGTCACTGCCCTGGTCCTGCTGCCACACCATGGCTGGTACAGCCCAGGTGCCTTTGGTCTTCTTGGCCACCTGGGCACACCTGGCTCATGTTCAGCTGCTGTCACCTTGTCCTTTTCCACTGGGCACTTTCCAGCCACTCTTCCCTCAGTCTGCAGCACTGCAGGGGTTGTTGTGACCCAAGTCACAGGACTATCTCACTGTTAAAAATATGCTTTGGTTTTAATATTAATTTACCTTGCTTCAGCTTCCAGTCAGTATCTATCCTACTTGTGGGAGACTGTGTGACTCATTAAAAGGCTCAGTCAATGCAGCCACTGGAATCCTGACAGCAACTCAGTTAACCAATAGGGGTAGGGTCAATACCAGAGTTAAATGACCAGATCTTTAAGCTGCACAAACTCCGAAAGGATTTTAGACCTCTAAAGTATGAGAATTGGACACTGTTTTCAAACCCTTTTTCTGTGAGATTACAGACCTGAACTTTCCATGTTAATGGTGGCCAAGCACCTTCTGACATTTAATTTCATAAAACACACAGTGAGAGAATGAAAAGAAATTATGTATGATTTGGAATCATTCCAGCCACTGTTTTCACAATACCCCTCTATGCCCAAAAGCCAGACAGGAGTATTTAGATTAAAACACAGACAGTTCACATGAGTCCACCCATCAAATGATCAAGATCTACTACTGCCACTACCATTACTTGTGATTCAAAATAAATCTCACGTAATTATTCTGTTACGTATACTTTAAGCTACTACACTCAACAAAAACTAACAGCATTGAGTCTTTACTGTCCATACATATGATTTTAATTCTGAATTTCTTTGTATAATAAAACAAGCAGGGGCACTTTGCTTGGGAAAACACCATGTAGGAAATATGGTTATATGACTTCAGATGGCTTTTCACCAACTAAAAAACCACAAGAGAACTGCTGGTGAGATTGATTAATGTGCAAGCACAATTAATATATAATCACATCCCTGTATTTCTATTGTATTCTCATATTCCAATTAATGGAACAGCCACACAGGTAAGACAGAAAACCCAAAGGAAAGATTGGCATGGATTATCATGTTGAATGTGAGGAACTCTGAAATTTCAGTTCAGTAAAAGAATGTTTTGAATTACCAATTAAAGCTCTCATATATAAGGCTTAAAAAAAAAAAAAAAAAACACTACAGATTATGGTTTTGCAAACAATGAAGCTTATTATACTGGTTTTTAGCTGATATAGCAATAGTTCTAAAAAATTTTTCTTTACTTCCTATTTCTTCCAAACTCAGTTGTCATATATCTTAAATTCCCTTTCCTAAATTGCGTCAGCTACTCTTAACATTGAAGATACCCCTTTAAATCAGTAACTTCAGATACTACAGATCCTGTCAGTGCTAGCAATCTAAGATGGATGAGTTTCTACAACTCAAGAAATAGATTCAGTTTGAAAATACATCAACTCACGTCTTTAAGAATATGACCTCCACTGCAACTTCAATCCATGCATGTATAAATCCAGCAATATTAAAACATGTATTAATTTGCTGTAGTCATACTTGAGTGTTAGATGTTCGTACGCAACTTGGAAAAACTGGAATAGCAGCATTAATCTAGATTCAAAAATGCAGAATCACAGAAATCATCATTAAAGAGTGCCAAAAATATACTTTGCTAAAATTAAAGAGGAGGAGAAAAAACTGTCTCAATTATTGAAGTTTTGCAATTACTGTTGTGGTTTCTTATGCTTATCAGGAACAAGGCAGGCATGAGCTCCAAACATCACACAGACCTCTACAACAGGCAAAATCAAATCAGGTTAGATGAGGATACAAAGGGGACTGTTTGAGATCCTCTCTTGACTTGGTTTTCATCCAGCTGGTACACTCCAAAGGCCTTTAATCTCTTAACTACCTGTCTCATTAGCATCTCTACAGAGATCCAGGGTGTTTAGAATATCTGGGAGGCTTGCATGTGCTATGAGTTGAAAGCTCGATATGAGAAACCAACAAGCCCTAACAAAGTAAACCTTGGCACAAAATACTGTATCATTTTGAGTTTATAACATATGAGCACCTTGTTCCCATGCCTGGCACTGCAAAACGTTGTAAAAGAACCATCCCAACTTGCTGACCAAAGCCATAAAGAACAGATATTCAATACAGAGTGTCAATGCCTATAATCACTTCACCAGAGGAAACACACTGACAACCCACAGGCCTGAGCTCTGCTGGAGTACCAGGGAGGAGCGGGCACTGTTATAAAACTTTACAGCAAATATGACTTAGGGGAGATGTTAAAAGTTCTTGAGAAACTTTTTTAAAGCCCTCAGTGAAGAACACACTAAGTACATATGCCCTGAAGACCATTTGTGCGTGCTTGGTCTTTACTCAGCACAAGAAGCTCCCCCTGCCCCTTTCAGCTTTCTGAAGATGCCCAAGATTATTCAAAATGTTTGTTTTGCTTTAAAATACAACCTTTGCAAAGAGAAACTCATGTGGTGCCACACGTGTTCATTTGCAGAATGCTCACTGCTAAAATAAATGAGCTGTAACATGATTTTTAGGCAATGGTATCACTGGGGGTGATACAAGGGAGTCTGTGCTGCCCTCTCAGGAAATGCAGGAGAAAATTTGTAGTTTGGGAAGGGAAGTGGGAAATGCCACTGGAAAGACCTCTGTGTGCCAGCCCCAGCTACAGGCTGCAATCCTGTCACCAAAATACCCCCTTGCACTGCTAGGACTCAGACACCATTCTCAGAAGAAAATCAATCAGCCAGCAGAGCTCACACTGCCAGCAAGGATTAAACTTTTCAAAATCAGCTTTCAGGCAAAGCAAAACTCATTATCTTTTTTTTCCTTTTCTTTTCAACCTTCTCCCCTTTTCACCTGAAACAATGTTCAGAAATGTTCAGAAATTTAACTGTTTTCATAAGCACCTGCTCCACAAATCCAATCACATGGCATATGGTGAAAAAACCCCAAACATGAAAATGCCACTACAAATGCTCAAAACCTTTTTATGATCATTAAGAGGTTTACACCCTGACTAGGACAAAGAACAGTTTTTCCTTACTACATTTAAGTTCTTTTACTCTAAAGCACTTTAGTAAAGAGTGATCACTGAGGAACTGAGTAATCAGAATAAAACTGCCTTCAAATATCAAACTGCTGAAATGGCAAGTGACTAGATATCTACCACAACTTTTGCCCTACTATCTTATATTCTGGAAAAGTCACTGAAATTTTAGAAAAAGCTGTTTGAAGATATTACAGAAGCATATTCCTTTTGTAATACAGTTACTACTGATTAATTGTTAATAAGAGACTCTTGAGAGAAAACTACCTTGAATGTGAAAGAAAAGAAAAAGCACAAAAAACCAAGAGGTTCCTACTCGTAAGACTAAACCTGATGCAAGACCTTTAGAAATGCCTCAAAACCAAGACTTTACACCTTCTTCTACAACGTGGCCTAGTGAATTTACTTTTGGCCACCAACAGCACTGACAATATTGAGTTGCCATGTCACTAGAGGACAAGCCACAGAGGTCACCCACCCAAAATGTATGCAAGGACCACAGGGTCACAACAGGCAGCCCCAGTGCCTGCCCATTTTGCATACCCTGCCTGCTTCCCCTGCCTCATATCCCACATCCTAAGCCGCAGGCTGGCAGGCACCTGGGAGACACCTTTGTCACAAGGGTGACAAAGGGCTTTAAATTCACCCATGTCAGGTGGATATCCTCAAAATTTGGATAGTGTTTTTAAATAATAAAATTACTACATCCTTCCTGGCCTTTCCTACAACAACAGCAATGCAAAAAATGGAGCGGCTCCTTCCCCAGCCCTCACCATCAAATTTGAAAAGGGCAACTGTCAAGGGGGGTAAAGGCACAAGTTTTGCTTACTCTGCTTCAGCATAGATTTAATGAAGATAAATGACCACTTCATGGTGTCACTTCTCAATCTCTACATATTCTTAAAACTCCATGATGCTCTAGAGCAAGGCCAGAGGAGGCCAAGGAGATGATTAAAGGGATGGAACCTCTTTCCTATAAGGACAGGCTGAGAGGGTTTGGGCTGTTCAGCATGGAGAAGGGAAGGCTCTGTGGTGACCTCAGAGCACCTTCCAGTACCTAAAGGGGGTACAAGAGAGCTGGGAAGGGACTCTGGACAAGGGATGGAGTGACAGGACAAGGGGGAATGGCTTTAAACTGAAAGAGAGCAGGTTTAGATATGAAGGAGAAATTCTTCCCTGTGATGGGGGGGAGGCCCTGGCACAAGTTACCCAGAGAAGCCATGGCTGCTTCATCCCTGGAAGTGTCCAAGGCCAGGTTGGATGGGGCTTGGAGAAACCTGGAGTAGTGGAAGGTGTCCCTGCCCATGGCAGGAGGTGGAACAAGATCATCTTCAGGTTCATCTTTTATTCTCTTCATCCAACTCTGCTTACACAGCTAAGGGACAAGACAACTTTGAGTGCCCATGCATGATAAAAGGGTACTTAAAAGAGGAAACACAAATGATGTCTCCTTCCACCCTTACATACATCAGTGAAATTTCCTATTAGGAGCACAGTGATTAGAAATTATTCTTCATACCTAGCTTGAAAAATGACATAACAATCTTCTGCAGAGTTAAACATGTCTGCTACTGAAGTAGCTCATTTTTAACTGCTCTGTAACTTCTGAATTTACCTCTTTGCACCTGAGAAGACAAAAAAAATTTAAGATCACTGCTATGAAGATGTAGAATTGTATTTTCCCTCAGTCAATAATGCACAGAGCAAGTATGTAGTAAGAAATCTGTTCTTAATCAGCTTGATTGAAGAACTTCTGTAAATAAAGTGTGCTATTAGTTCGTACTTCGAGGGCTATAAGCAGAAGTTGCCAAAAATAGTTTTCATGGTGGCAAATTCTGTCAGCTCTCACACATTTTACTGAAAAATATATAGTATTTTGTTAACTTCCTTGCAAAAACAAAACGTGGCAAAGTGTCACTCTTTGTTACACAGTCAAAGAATCAGTTTCCAAGCCATTCAGGAAATCAAAGAAAGGTTGAATTTTATTTTACTTCAGGTCATTTGGGTCAGAGAGCAAATAACAATTTAGTAATAACAACAATTAAATGAATGCATTTGTTTCATGTTATCAAGTAACTTCCTTGCTTGGCCTCTATAGGCCTTTCATTTTTATATTTGCCTTCAGAGAAGCTGTAAAATCTCTCAAGAATGAGGCTTCTCCTTGGCAGAAGCACACATTAGAGATGATATCTATCACTTCCTAACCAGCCTAATTTTTAAAAATTTTCTCTGAAAGCTGAAGGTTTGGAAGAACATTAATTTGAACTTGAAAATCAGAACTTACTAGGAATTGAAAATATTTGTAGAAATTAATTTGATAAATTGCACATAAAAAACAGAAACTGAAACAGAAACCAACTATTTAATGCTAAAAATGTTGTAAATCTAAATAAATATGAAGATTTGCTTGTCTGTGGTTTTACTTTTAAACAATAAACTCTACAGGCCTGTTAGTTATTTATCCCTATGCTAAGCTTTGCTTCCCTTACCAAGAACGACCTGGTTAGCATAAATTCATTTCTTGGTATACTCAAAATTAAACTAATTTTACATTTTTAGCATAGACCAAATGTTCTAAGCCAAATGAAAAAAAGGAGAGCAAACTCACATATCCAAGTATGCACTTTCAATCGACTCTAAAATCAGACTTCTATAAACAAAAGTCTTGATGTAAAGCATTTCTATAAAATGGAAGAGAACAAAATTGGTGGGTTTTGCAGAGCATAGCAGAACTGGAAACTAAAAATATTATTTTAGGTGGTGAAAACAAAACTTTTTGCATATGTAAGTGAATTATGGTGGGTTTTCCTGTTGCCTGTAATTTAGCTTCAGTAATGAACAGCTTTTTGGGTCTTTCTGCGTTGTGCTTCTTTTTCCCTGGGGAAGAGGGGATTTCAGCATTTCTTAGAAGTCAACTGAGAGGCTGAAAATTATCTGGAAAAGACAAATTATCTGAAAAACAACTACTGATAAAATAATTTATTTCTTTTCAGCACAGAGGCTATGGAAATGCTGCTGGAGAAAACCAAGCCAAGCATGTCTTTATTATAAACCCTAATCCTACATTTAATTGTTTGATTTCCACAGATTTCAAAAGTTCAAAGTACTCTGCACAGAACTTTCAGTTATTTCAACTGAACCAGCCTATGGGTGAACTATTATGAATTCTGCAGTTTCTAAACGATGCTACTATTCTTATTTTCATATTGCCCGTCTGTCATTATAGAGAGGGGTTTTTTAATTCACAATTCTTGGCAGCTACTACCTCTTACCGACAAGACTATGTACTGAAAATAATTTCTTTCCCCTTCTATAAAAGAGTAGGAAATAGTAATGATTGTATCTAATATTTCAATTGCAGTTTTTTTAATAAGATAATCACTTATTAGAGGTGAACAACAGTATAAGTACTGTAAAATTAAATTATTTTTCAACAATCATGTAAAAATAAGGAAAACAGAATAACTTACTAGTAACATCAATTTTCCAAAACATTTTCCTTTTGCCAAATATAGACCATGCAAGACCAACAAGATTTTAGTGGCCTTTTTCACACTCTCATTTTCAGCAAAAGAGTTTGTGATGCATAATTGCTCACAAGAACAGAAGAAACCATCAGACCCCTCTCAATAGGTCAGTTGATCATGTCAATAGAACTGTACACATTGCACTGCTGCCCACGACAGGCACCTGCACTAGCAAAAGGCAATTCACCCTACCCCTGCAGTTGCATCTTATAAACTCCTTCATTGCAAACTCCTACTGGTACTTCATAAACATCACAGATTTACAGATGAAAGAGGGAGGTTCTGTACCATTTCCAAGACTTGAACACCCTGTGTGGAAAAGTTCACATACAAAATGCAGTAAAAAGTTCACATAAAAAATGCAGTACAAAGGTTAACTGAAAGTCAGATTCAATTTCATTTTCTGACAAAGACATTATTTTAAAGAACAGAGAGCCATTAAGGTTCTAAAAAGCAATCAATAATCAATGTACCATTTGTAAACAGAGGAAATAAAAATAAATCACAATGGTGAACAATGAAGTCTGGGAGTGATATCACAGGTGTGATTTCCTACAGAGGAGACATTTTGGTGTTCCTCAAAAAAACAGTGTCTACCCCAGCTTCAAGAATTATCTTTTCTCAAATAACATTTCCAATGCCATCGTTTTAGATCCACCTGCTCTGCTCATTTTTATGTCAGTGTATTTAAATGTTTTTTAAGTGTATTTCAATATTTTCTTTAAAGCGACACTTTCTTCTGCAAGTAAACTTTCATTAAGAACCATGTAATCACCCAAAGCAAACCCATACTTAGAGAGGTGTGTTGATTGCACTCTTGGTGGTGCATTGGTTGCCTGAAAACGACTCTGTGGATCCCCAGCAATGGGTGACCATTGCAAATTTCAAAGTGGCAATTAAACTTTACCTGAACAGCAAAGTCCTTACAAAGCTAAAAGTGTTATCTGTGCACAGATTAATCTCCCTTTTCTTCCTCTTTAAACTGTCTTTTAAAGTGACAGTTACTAAGGCTGCTGATTTCTGTGCAGTGATGCAAGTTTTTCCATGGACTATTTCAGAAACCACTGAACGAGACTTCCAAGGAGTCAAGTTTTGAAGGGCATTTTCATTAAATCACACAGATGCTAAAAGTATTAATTAAATAATCTCCAGTAGAGGTAAAATCATAAAAAAACTCATAAAAATATAAGATGTTGTTCGAGAGTACTTATCCTGATCAAATGCCCATATGCATCAAAACACAACATTTCCAAGCTTGTCCACAACCATCCTTATTGATTCTGATTGCTACAAGGGTGGCAACAAATTACTCTGTTGAAGCTCTCACACATCAGCCATCTCAGATCCATTTCCGTATCTGGAGCAAATCACTGCTGTGAAAGCAGAACTCCTCCTGAGCAGGGAAAGCAGCAAAATTGGAACAGTGGCAGGGTAGGAAGCAAAGCCAGGGTCTTAGGGGAGGGTCATAAAGAAAGTGCTGGTGAGCTGTTCCAGGCACACAACCACAGCCAGAGCAGCACAGGAGCCTCAGCTCTGAGAGCTGCCCTAAAGAGCCTGTGAGATTTAGTTCAGAGATGTAGATTTGGATCAATTTTTCATAATTGTTTATGGTAACCCTTGATTTTTTAGAGGTTCTTCTTGTAGATGCAGATCTGTAAAAATTGCTGCAGCCTGAAGGAATGAAAAATATTAGAGCATCAAAAT